>JAULBX010025176.1:0-66492 GCA_032358255.1 Heterotrichella gracilis | reverse complement strand
ATATAAAAGGGTTGTCAGCACCACTGCACTAAAAACCCGGCATTTTGTGCGCAGACTAATGCGCCTGTTATGCCACAGAACACCTCTGAGCGACGGTGGGCATTATATATGCCATGCCGGGCTCAAAATTGTGCTCTGGCGTAGGGATCATGGATGCGTGACATGTGTATTCCGTGTAATGTTCACTCGCAGCTGTTTGCACCTGCAGATGGCAACTCAGCACGCTCATGGCGCTTTCTGGGTTTCCTGGCAGAACTGGGGGATGCGGAGGGGATGAGGCAGGCCATGTGGTGCAATGGCGGAGCGCACGTTGCTGCCAAAGTGCTGCGTCACCTCCACAAACACTTTCAAGCGCAACCCTTCACTGCGTTGCAACTGGCAGACCCCATGTGTCGTAAAAGGATACTCGGATTGAGGGATGTTTCCCACATGTTGGTGCCATCGCTTTGGGTGAGCTGATGTGTTGAACAACGCATGCACTGATGTCATTGTGACATGGATGGCAGCACCATGTTGAATGCAAGCTAGGTAGTGCATTTGGATCTGCTGTGGCGGGTAATAGTGTGTGTAGGTGGCAATGCAATCACGTGCTTCACTGATATTGCTCGATGCAAGGAGAGTCAACATGCACCTCAATTGTGTGCAGGAAATTCATACGATTGGACCAGCACGGAACCCTACTTGGCTGTTGGATTAAATGGCCTGTCGTTAGAGGAAAAGGATTGCAATGAGCTTGGCAACACGGCTGCCAGGTACAGCACACTCCCCAATTCCTGGGTAGCTGTTGAATTACTGATCAGCTATCGACTAACTGATAATGATGTCTCACTTGACCGGCAAATGCTTTGCTCGTCATTGATAATCTCGTCACCTGGTTTGAACGGCACAATTTACTCTTCTGTTTCTTGCATGATTGCAGGTTTTTCATCCAAGAAGGATTGCAACACCAATTTGCAGCCTTCCTGGATGCCCTAGCAGACCTGGCAGGCAACTCACGCGATGAATCCACCAGCTCGCGCACATTGGATTCTTGCGAGGCAGTGGCACTCCTAGGGATGTTCTACATCTTTTACTTTTTTAAAAACCTCTTTGATCGTGTCCCGGATCAAAAGCTTGCGGTGCTCAGACGCCATCCTCGCTTGATGGCCAGCCTGACCTTGCTGTACAGCGATCTGGCCTGCGAGGGCTTCGCGCATCTCATGGCTGTGTGTGTTTTAGTGGACTTGGCGAGTGTGAGCAGCATCCCATCTGCTGCAAGCCTGCTGAAGCTGCCCAGCACGGTGCAGCTCCTCACAGGGACAGAGCACCACCGCAGGCTTTTCATGGGCACGGCGCTGTGTGAGGGCCCCACTAGACTATCGCCCGCTGCTCGAGGCGCCTTTCTGGAGAGCCTGCTGCGGCAGCAGGTGGCCTCTATTGATCGCCTGATGGTGAACGAGGCGCAGCACCGAGGGGAGGGGGTCAACCCACTGACAGAGTATGGTGATGCCCTTGGGGCGATGGTGCAGTGGCTGGTTCAGGTGGCGCTGGCAAGGGGCGGACCTGCGCCAGGTGGCATCCCTACAAACGAGGCTGTCTGTGGACATGCGCTGCGTGCGCTGATGCAAATGTATATGGGAGGCTTGATAACTGACGACACCATGGAGGTGAGTGCCAAAGTGGTCATGGCCACAATAGTTGTTGACGCTCTAGCGATCAGGAAGGAGAGTCACGAGGGGCATAGGTGGTGCCTAATGCAAGTTGGTTTATGACTCATATAGCAGGGACTACCCTAGCTGGTAATAAAAGCAGGGATTGAAACCTGGTAATTTAACCAGGTCAGGGTAGTACCTATTGCATAATGCAAAAAGGAAGTCTAAAAGGCTTCTATATGCGTGTATGTGATTGCATGATTTTAGTGCAGGCATACCATGCCATACAGAGGTATGATGTTGCTTTCACATTGCCAGATACAGTATGAGCAACCTCCTGCCGCTGCCTGCTTGCTGCGCGATGGTGACGAAGTAGTTGACTGGCAATCAGAGCAGCATATTGCTCATTATCTTGTACTGTAGGGACAGACCAATAATTACCAATATTTTTGCTCCGCAGAGCAAGCTGGTTGCACCATTGTGCAATTTCCTGATGACTCACTTCAGCGCCGCACCTGAGGCTGCAACATATGCGACGTACGCAGTAGTGTGTGTGGACAACACGTTTGGAGCAACTTCAGTGACCATCGGATCCCAAGGGACCCAAGGGGAAAAAGGAAAGGTAGGTACATTAACATGAGTATCGGATGTGCATCTGTGCCGATGCAAGTGGCCCATGGCAGGATGCAAATCGGCATGTGGAGCAGCTGGAATGGCCAACCCCTAATGGGCATGTACGGCCCTATAAGGTCCATGCATTGTTGGCTGTATGACCTGGAACCTGCATATGGGTTGTTCACTGCATCCACATGGGTTGTGAGTATCTGGCATTCCAGCTTTGAGCCAGATTAGCATGCCTAGGTATGCCACACCCCAGTCCTAGAGCCAAAGCTTTCTGACACTGTTTCCAGTGTGGCAGATGGTTTGCCTACCAGCCGTGCCGCTTACCACACTTTTGTGCTACCGATTTTTCCCCAAGAAAGGTTCATGGAACAAAAACAATCAAACATGGGTTGTACCAGAGGTGATAATGCTAATGAAACCAGGATTCCTGTTTGGTAACCAGGGGTAACTAATGGTAGACTGCAATAATGTGGGTTGGTTCTCTTCCAAACACTAGCTGGCATAATGTATGCTCCTTAGAGATTTAGGTAGGGAGGCAAAACAAAGCTCTAGGAGACACACGTGATTTACTTCTGCCCCACGGCTTATTTACCATCCAGGTTTATCTTTGCAGGTTCTTGCAGGAAAGCTGTCACAAATGCTGTTCCAGCATGGGTACCAGGAGGCATTGGTGCAGGCAGTGCTGACAGGTCACCATGACCAATTCAAGTATGCCAAGATGCTGAGGTGTACAATGCTCATCTGGGAGCTGCCTTCCCCAGCACTCCACACAGAGTGTTCTATCAAGCTGATGGTTGAGAGGCTTGCAAGGTGCAGTAACAACATTTCTGGGTTACATCTTGTCATGACCATGCAGTGTGGTGCTGTCCTTTCAGTAAAATTGGTGAATGTCCTTTCAGTAAAATGTGAGGGTGCACAAGGCCATACACAACAACCTATTCGTGGATGCATCCTGCTCAGAATTTATTATTCAAAATATATAACCTTGAGGGTGGTCCATCGTCCTGTCATTGGCTGCCCCTGCACGTGAGGATGGTCATGCATGTTACAGGTATGTGCTATCCAACACTGCCATTGAGTGGGCATCAGAAAGGGACCGGGAGGTGGTTGAAGCAGTCATGGCGCTTGGTGCAAGGATTTGTGAAGAATGTAAGTAAATCGGTGGGGTGGTAGAGCAATTTTGTCCTGTGCATGCAGTCGAACCATCAGCACCAACTTGGTTGTCACAGCCTGGTGCCGCTGATCTACTTGTTGCTCTATAATGTGGCAATGCATTAGCAGCAATGGATAAACTGGTAATCAGTGGAAGTACATGACAAGTACATGCAAACAGGGTTGTACTCTTGAAATTAGTCAAAACCAAGATAGCAGTCTGTGTTTTGGATATCTGATCTGAGGGGCAATGCTGTAGCTGCGCCATATATCTTTAAAATAGTCATCAATGCTGCTGCGCAGCTGCAGTTGCTTAGTGAATGAGCACTAGTCCAGCTGATGCACAGTGCACATGACTTTGCAGGTACAAGGCACTATGATGGGACCTGAATTCTGAATTTACGTTGCAGGGTCCGATCATAGTATGGTTGTGATGTCGGACACCTCTCTCCCCCGCAGCACCGTCAAGTTCAACAGCCATGTTGGTGCATGCTTTGTGTCAGCGGATCTTGACCCGGAGGTAAATTAGTTTTTTGGAAGTGTGGGTTTGGCTGCGCGCTGCTTTTGCACATGAAAACACTCGAAAAAATTCAGCTGGTGAGTAACAGCATTGGTATCAACCTGTGCAGGTCACAAAGTTTGATGTGGTAAGAGCGCACCTCCTACACGAGTCAGCAAGACACCAAGGGCAGGAGTGTGAAGGGAAGGAGTATGTGAAGACGTTGCAGGGGTCTGGCTGGGTTGCCACCGTCCACTTTGTTGGCTTTGCACAAGTGCCTCGTCCGCTGCAGGGGGTGGATGCATTTCTGGCTGCTCATGGGGCGGGTGCTGGGCCACTGGTGTGTTGAGCTTCCGATTGCCATTCCTGGTTGCTAAAATCCGGTTGTCACTTGCTTTGCTTGAGGTGTGGCACCACAGCTTTCCTCCTGGTGGCGAAAATGCGCAATCTCGATATCTGCTGACTACATCAATTTTGATCATCTAATGATTAGACATTGCTTCCAGCCATCTTTGCTCTGCTTCTCCCTTCTCCCATGTACAGCAATAACAACCACTGATTTGAATGTCGTTCTTTTCCAATCTGTGCATCGTGCAGGAGTGGGAGAAGCTGCGCGGTATGTCCAAGTCCCTGGATGATGGCCACCACCTCATGCTGCTGCCCCATCCAGCGCCAGACATGCGCAACCGTCTGCTGCTCTCCAAGGCCACCGCCCCGCCTGCGGTGGCCCAGGCGCTGTCGCTGGTGGGCCACACCCTGGTGGGATGCGGCAAGCGTGGCGGGCCGCAGGGCAGCCTGGTGTGCGCCCTGTGGCAACCACCAGAACCTTCACAGCCAGGGGCCAGGCGTGCCAAGCGAGAGCCAGCCCATGTGATTGTGCACGTGCTGGTGGACGATGTCAGCGCTTGGAGGGCGATGTCCACAGCATGGGGTGATGTGACGTGGGAGAAGGTGACAGGGAGGTGGGAGAAGGTGTGCTTCCAGTGCGGTGCCAGATCAAGCGATGGCGAGCCCCTGCACAAGTGCAAGTGTGGCAATGCCTGGTACTGTGGGAAAGATTGTCAGGTGGTGCACTGGAAGGGGGGGCACAGGCAGGGATGCAGTGCACGCAAGGGGATTGCGCCCCTGCCCAAGGCAGCCTAACGTTATTAGGTCTGCACACGAACTTTACCCCCGGAATATTTTTTGCTTCTGCTTCCATCCTTTCAAATATTTATTTGTCACTGACGTTAATTCTTTAACTTTCATTCCAGCGAAGTTATCATTTAGTCTTGCCCAAGCGAAGCATGTTCAGTCCTGGCACTGTTTACCATTTGTTGGTCGTGCGATCTGGCCAGAGGTTGCTCAAGTGAACAACTTGTATTCGAAGCCACACCTGTGGTAACCAGTTTACATGGAATGTCAGACATAGCAATGCACCGCTGCCAGCCTGTGGCTTGTGTTGTCAACTGCAGTTAGGGTATTTACCAGCATGGTGTGCCTTTTAGGATGTGGTATGGCAGTACCATCAATGGGGTGTTGGAAGGGTTGTTGCAGGTTGTTGCACATGATGCTTTTTCTAAGCTAGCAACATGCGATATGCTTCTGGATTTAAGCTAATCAAATATGTATAGTCGCCCTTTTGACTTTGCTTTCTTTCTGTCTGTCTGTCGTGGGAACCTCCCCCAGCTCCAATGAAGTCTGCTACAACGCCCTCTGTCATAGTGAGACGTTGTGGGCAGCCAAGATTCGGACTGAACGCTTGAAGTCTGTAAAAAAGCTGTATCAACACCCTCTATCACCGTTGAAGCGCACTGCTTCAAGGCTGTCCATGCGCTGACTGATCCAGCCATGGCATCGGCTCAACACCCCACATGATTACTGCTATATTGTACTTGACATAGTGTCCCAAAAATCACACAATTGCTGCCCAAGGAGAGACTTGTACACCCTGACCAGGCCACTAGATTCCACCCCTGCGCTGCCCTTGTGCCAGCGCACCCCCCCTGCCCCTCAGTTGCTGCCCTTGCTCAGCAGGTAGGCTGAGTACGCAACCACGGGCGTGAAGACGATGATTAGCGCCAAGGTCGCGTCTGCCTGGAAGGGGATGTCGCTCAGCAAGCTGCCATACTTGACAAGCACACCTCCCAGGCTGGCGCCCACCACCAGCTTGACCAGGAAGTAGCTGTCGGGTTCTATCGTCTGCTGCTGAGTGGGCTCCGCACCCTTGCGAGCCTGTTCCAGCACTGACGTGGGGGGCACGCCGTTGCTGCTGGGGCCAGTGCCTGTGGGTTACAGGTGTGGGGTGAGCACTATGGTGTCAAAGCGGTTGCATGTTGCGTGCAAATTGCATGCACCCATGCCTTCACACGTTGCATGCATAGGATAAACCACTGCATTTACAGACTGCTTGCATGCACTCAGTCCTGCGGCCTCACTGCACGGCATGCACTCACTGCTTGCACAATGCCCGCAAATGCATGCATATGTGAACAGCGCCACACCTACCGTTTTCTTTGTTGGAAGCAGACGTCTGTTGAGACGTCCTTCTATGCTGGACGGTTCTCTTATACATCTGCCGAGCTATTGGTGTACAACCTGCACGACATCGCATGGTTTAAACCATTGCATGCATGCATTGAACCTGCAACTTGCCCACAACCCACCAAAGTTACTGCCCCTGCTCACCATTGCGTTTGTTCAAGGGAAACGGCGCAGTTACTGGTGATAGCAGCTGCGTCGTAAGCGTCATTTGGTGCGTTGCCTGAAGTCAGGTCGCTCGAGACAGCTTGCAGAGTCCAATCCTGAACACCTTTGCAAGCATAGAAGCAGCAAATATATGGTTATGGCTTGATAACGTTCGTGCGCAACCACTGCTGAAGTTCGAGCGAAGCCCCATTTTTGTATTACTTCATAAAAAAGTACCAGCCATATTCCACTTAGGCTGGCTGATCCCAGGGGTGTTGTGAGGCACCAGCAGGTCCGAATCGGGTTGGGCTCTCAAATGTGAGAGGTCTGGTCACAGGCAGACGCTTGCCAATGTCAGCCGCCTTGCTCATGATCCCCACCAGGGGGTTGTCGGTTATGGATAGGATATGATGCCTTGGCCACAACCATGGTGCTAAGCAACGACTTGCCAAGGCATTGCAAGCCACGAATCAAACAAGCATGTTACAAAAGTGCACAAAGCACATATTATGGCCCAATACGTGACAATGGCAATCATTCAGGCAGTATACACGATGGCGTAGCATGGCAAGATAGTGTACAGATGGCCCTTGACCACAGTTGTTGCTAGGCCTTCAAACCCTCAAGGCAACATCCCTGGATTTGTTTGGTATTGTGGCGACAAGAGTGCACCGTCTTGCACGTGCAAATGCTGAGGAACAGCTACGGCGGAGCACTGCATGTTGTTCAGTGTGGGTAGGCGTTCGAGCAGCAGAACAAACTCGACCAACCGGACACCCGGGCGACCAACTACTAGACTACAAAAGACAAGTACTAAGCGAAAAATGGCGGGGGTGAAAGCAGCGCTCAACCGAAATACCTGTCAGGCATGACCGCTGGCGCAACTAGCATCCACACATACACCCCAATGGTCACCCACTGCGACACAATCTTGACCCACACGCTAGTCCACCCCACATCCACCAGGTCCTTCTCCTCTGCGCCGGTGCCCCATCCAGTCATCAGCATCGCGATGTACATGGAAGCCAGGGCGAAGATGAAGTGGAAGAAGCTGTAGTCGTAGGACACTGGCTGGAAGTCCTCCATCGCCTTGCGCTCAGAGGGACGCTCTGCAGATGGCCAGAATACCCGTTAGAGGGCCGCACACAGCAGGACCTTGTTTTGGGCTAGGTAAGCAGAAGGGATCATACAGAAGCACGGGTCACAGCGAGCATGATAATAGCTGTTGTCCAGTATCAGTGATACATACAGCCAATGCCTAGCAAGGTGAACCTGCCTCCAACCAGGCTCAAGGCGGTCCTGGTAGGCAGTCTCCAAAGGGAACCCACTGCTGGCTAAACCCTAAACCCTAAAACCACCTGCTGCTTGCTGCTCAGGCGCGCCATCCAGCCCTGCAGAGGTCAGGTTCTCTTCCTCATCGGCGTGCAGGAGGGGGGTGTCGTCCTGGCCGCTCCAGGTGAACGTGGAGTTGTTCGACCCCGCGCGGAACGCAGAGTACACCACCGCCACCAGGGTGATCAGCATCCCCAGCGCCAGCGTGCTGCCCGAGGCCGCCGTCAGCTTCTCCCCCAGCGCATTGCACTGGTACTTGTGCGGCTCGCTCTGGAGCGCCCCGTAGCAGAGGTACATGCAGTACAGGGTGAGGCACCCCGCTGGGAACAGGCTGCCCTTCTCCAACTGCACACAACACCAAGAAGAGGTCAACCATACCTCAACAATACCTCTGAAGGGGATCCCAGCGCCTTCCTTGTACATCTATATTCACGGGTAATACGATAATATATAGTCCTATTATTATCTTTGTATCCTTGTCGATACTCAGCTTCAACCACAGAACCAAAATATGAGGCGTCCACTTACGCTGGGGTGCACTGCCAGGAGCGACAGGCCAAAGCACAGGAAGATAGAGAGCGAGATGATGGCAACGTTGAAGGAGCAGCCCCCAGGGACCGATGGGTTGAACCAGAAGAACAGCAGGCCCACTATCACCGCTGCTCCAACGTAGCACCCCGCAGTGACGGCCAGCAGCCCATACAGGTAGTTGTCGTCCTCCTTGGCAACCCAGTCATCGTTCCAGTTCTGTGTGGCGTCCAGCAAAAGGAAAATCTGGACTATCAGGAAGGCCCCCGAGCCAAAGCGTGCCACCCAGCCTGGACATCAAAGAGCCACAAGTAAGCCATCTGCCCATTTTACAACACAACATAGCACATGAAAAAGCCAGATACCCTTGGAGGGCCCACATACCGTATGCATTGACAACCGGAGTTGGCATCAAGAATGCCAGAGTCAGGAACAGCAACCACAGGCCAATCTTCACCAACCACCCTCCGTGGTGCAGGTACTGGTCACGCTTGTCGTTCTTGTACTTGACACCCAGCAGGACAACAGACATCAAACCGAAAAATAGCTGCGACACAGAATTGGCCAAAAACAATTAATAACAACAAGACACAGCGTGCAGGAAGCGGGTGGTGTCATATGAAGAACCAGTACATTAATTGTCAGAGGATATCAAACGTGCAACATGTGGATATGCTTTTCCAGCACACTTACAAAGTTGCCCAGGCTGACGCGATACACCGCCTGCTGGCCATACCACTTGTCGCTAGGCTCGCCTGTAGTGTGCCTGATGATCCCTGGAGTCACACAGAGGCAGGGGTCAGCAAGCAGGTCCTTTCCCTGAGAGCCCAAGCAGGCCCACTATCCCACACAGTACCTCACTGCCTACAGCCTAAAGGTACTTGACAACTCAAACAGGGCACTTACAGGGTAGTTTTTCCAAGATAGGCTTGGCGAAGTCCCTGAGCACCCAGGCAAGGACCAGCGACACGGTGAAGAGCACGCAGTAGGCGAGTCTGGCGCTCCTCCTCATAACCTCCTTAGAGACGCAAGTGCATGCTTGGCACATGCACATGGCCGCTGCACTGGCCAGGCAACTTCCCACAGAGGTGAAGATAAACATGATTGCAAAGGGACCTGCCACTCCAAGGCTGCTGCCTTACACAACAGGGCACATGGAACTCAGTTTCGAGTGTGTTACGGGAGGTGTGGGTATCATGCAACGTTTCACACTAGGGTACTCCTTTGGGAGGTTCAGAGGTTGAGTTCAGCTTTCAAACACAAACTCAAGGGCGTCCACTACGGTACCGCAAACAAAGAACTGCTGAAACACAGCAGACTGGCAAGAAGTGGGTCTGACTTTGTTCACACTAGAGTACTCCTTGTGGGCAGATCTGTAGAAGTGTTATTCGAGTTCAAACGGGGAGTCTGCGCCGATGCATGCATTCAGAACTGTAGAACTGACTACAAGCTCGATAGCAACGCCCTGGTTCGCTGTCTAAAACACATACAAAAACAAGGAAAGCAACCTGAGTGACTGCCGCCGCTGCAGTAGGTCCTGGAGTTTGCATCCAATACCGGGCTCCCAATACCATCCAAGGCATACTTTCCCGCACACTTCAAAATGGTGGATGCTAAGGAGTCCTGGAGCAACTTCAAGGCGTGGCTTTCCTCCGAGTTCCAGACCGAGGAAAAACGTCAAGCCAACCTGGTGCGTTGGGATACTGGAGGACATTGCTGATGGGCACTCGGCCTTGGGTTCTCTACAGTGCTTAGCGAGGTTGCAAGTCTTGCTTGAAGTCTGTAGGCAGCACACTCCGGTTGGCTCTGCTAGGATGCATCATATGCAGCTTTTTGGTGCCCATATGCATATGCATGCGTGTATGCCATGCCAGGTAGCACTGACCAGCATGACCAACGGGGTTGTGCAGGCACTGCTGAGGGCAGCAGGGATATTCTTGGGGTCAGTCATATTGATGCGCAATGGAGGGGACCTGTTTGCTGTATAAGTTTGTTACGTATGGGTACGCGAGCGCCTAAGCGATGGGGAAGAGCAAGGGGAGCAGACAGAAGGTCAACAGGGGCCCCGAACTGGTTGCTCCCCATAGGGCATGGTGGCCTGGCTGCGCCCCAAGGGATCAAGGCGACGGGGATTTATCAGGAGATCTAAGGGATTGGCTTGGGACTGGCCGGGGACTGACGGCAGCAATCACTCGAGGAGTGATGCCAAGCATGAGGGTACAGTGGTCAGTTACAGCCATGGTCACTCGCGCAAGCAGATAGGATATCAGCCTTGAGAAGCTACAACATGAGGTTACTGGCCATCGTTCAATAATGGCTACGCAGTAGCAGCACAAAAGCATTGAGACAGTGTTGTGCCAGAGTTAATGAGTAGCATAATCCCCAATGCGCAGGCCGGTTTCATGCTGTGCAATACTTGTGAACTGAGGTCACTGTAAACAGCAAATCTGGGCACTGGCTAAATGGCATCAATCTTGCATCTCCTCCCTCCAGGGAACTTCATCCAAGCGTGTTCACGCTCGAGAAACCCAGCCACCCACCGAGGGTGCTCAGCATTGCACACCACCGCGTTATACACCTGCAAGGAGGAGCTCCAATGCTGCACTCTCGTCCCCGTTGGCTTGCTGGAGCGCTCGCTGTGCAGATGCCTTGTCAAAGCCCATTTCTATTATCCTCATAAGCTGCAAAACCAAGTGGGGTTCCATTATACTATTGCAAGGGCACTGTGAACTGGAAAGCTTCCAAACTAATAGATGCACCATGCTTGCAAACTTGCATCCCATGCAGCTACTGGCATGTGCATGGATAGACAGCTACTGTCAAGGTATCAGCAGATATATTCACCTTGACATCTTGCGTCATTGGCTGCCCTTCATATGCATGCTCCACTGCAGAGCAGGCGAGTGGATAAGCATAGGGAGCATACAGTGTAAGTCACCCAACCAGAGAGCAGATAACGCACCTGTCCACTGTTTGGCACGCACTTTCCATGCCTCAAAGTCATTGAGGTATTGGTTTGCCACGACGGCATCCTAACGCGACAAACACATTGCATTAGTTCACGCAGCATTTCAGCCGGACTCACAAGCCAAGAAGTCAGCAAGCGTTTTACTTCAGCTACCCAGGAGCTGACAACAGCAAGTGCCAACCTGTGGGTCGTCCGGCTGTGGTGAGGCGAGCAGGGACTGCAAGCTCAGCAGTGCGGTCTTGAGCGTCAGTGCCGGGCTCCACTGGTCCTTCAATATATCCAGGCAGATGGCACCACTGGCACTGCTGATATTGGGATGCCTGGATGAACGGACAGGCTGAGTCCTGGGTTGTTTCTTCGCTCATAAGTTGCAAGCAGGACAAGGACCTTGACCCACTCACCATACTTTGGTCCTGAACCTCATTTTCGGAGGGACGAAGGGGTAGGCATCCTCTGCAGAGCCACACACAAGGTTTCACAATGCGGAAACTCTCCAGGTAACTAACGGTTAATCACAGCCGTCCAAAGCACACACTTGGCTTACCTAGCTCAATATCGACAATAAAGAAGCCGCCTTCATATGGTGTGTCCTTGGGGCCTGCAGAGGAGGTTTGGTATGGACGTGTTTCCACTTCTGTAAGGAAATATCACAGGCGGCCGTGAACACGGCGCTAGCACACTAAACTTTGTCAAGCCACCACAAGGCTTTGGCACTGTCTCAGCGCACCTTCTAGCCTCCCAACCAGTTTTTGGAGGTTGTTCTCAGATTTCAGCTCCACAATCACGCCACTTGCACTGTCACGAGCAATCTCCTTGAGCTCTTTCTGCAAGTGAAGGGTGAAAGCTTGTTATACACTGTGTCCAGCCAATACTGCCAGTGCATTCCAGAGTGTAGCTGTAACCGGGTACCTGTACTCTTCCAAGGTCAAACATGGTGTGGCAACCAGCTTACTCTGCCAGTGTTATGACCTGCTGCACAACGAGAGGCTGCCGCAGTTGGAGGCCGAGCTATTCGATACTCCTAATCAACACTGTGTTAGTGAACGTGTTGGACTCAAATGACCAGTTTTGAGTTACGAAACAGGTTGTGAGGCCGGCACTGGCGAGTTGCGACAGGTACTCAACAGTGCTGGAAACAAACTGTGGCACGTTCGTCTAAAGCCTCTAGTGAAGGTATTGATATCAAGTGTGCTCTGTTCGTTGCAGCCCTGTTTTGAGGACGGCACAACATGTTCTTCACTTTTCTGCCTAGCCTGGCTAGGAGGCAGAGCCTCTAGACTGGCAGTGGAGTACTGGGCGATTTGGGGCTGTAAAAGGGAAAAGAACGTGGCGAAAAACCGCTTGTCTTGCGTATGGAAAACGTTGTGCTGCCGGGTCTTGGTAACTTGCACTATTGGCGATCGCTGGTGACACCAACGTTGAAAAGCCCTGCTTGGAATGCGCTAGCTTGGCATTGCTCACGAGTGGAAACTCGACACAGCCTAATGCCAGGCCACAATAACAGCGAAGCAGAATACAACCAATATGGTTGGGAATTTTCTTGTCTTGCAACCCGGTAACGGTACGTCAAAGATTGCCTGGCATGCAGATGCCATATGCATGCATAGTACCCAATAATTCCTGGCATTTTCAGGTCAAAAGGACGAGCCCACAGGAGCAGACGATCTCCTCGAGTTCTTTGCGCTTGGTCGGCTGTACGACCACGCCGTCAACCTCCAGCCAGCCAACTATTTCAAAGGAGTGCCTGGGGACATATCCCTTTACAAGTATGGCAAGATGTGCATGCATATGGTGTCCCAGTGCTGCTTTCTGGCGTGGCGCTCGTGTGTCTGAAAGAAAACAGACGTGGCATTGAATACTGGCCCTTGCCGCAGGTGCCCTGGCGCAGATATTGCTCCACTTGCGGACGTTTACCCTGCTTCCACAAGAGCGCCTGTAACTGTTCCAGACGATGTGCAGCTGCGCGCTGCACTCACTTTGCAACCAGGGAAATTTGAGCTAACTGCGGTGGGTCTCACGATGCATCTTACAAGTTACACATAGCTGCAGCCTGTGGCCATGCTTGTGACATGGTCTCTATGGCTTGCAGAATGACAAAGGGGTCCCAGTGGCGCCTGGCTTGAGCAAGGCCGAGACGCAGGAGTCCTCAGGGAAGGACAAGAAGAAGAAGGAAAAACGGGACAAGAAGGACAGAAAAGAAAAGAAGGAAAAGAAAGACAAAGAAAAAAAGGTGAGGCAACTCACACCTACCGCCTGACCCTTACACCACCACATTCCACAACCCCCTGAACTGACAGTCGCACGGCAACACTGCAGAGGAAGCGAGAGGAGGAAGTTGGAACCTAAGCCGATATGCCAGTGCCACTACCCAGTAAGTTCATGCATCGCCAGCGCCCTCCCTACAGCTTTGTTGGCGGCCGGGGGTGTCGGCGCTGGTGGCGGGGCCCCAGTCAGCCCCTGGGCACCGTCACTTTGCGCTGGCGAAGCTGGCAAAGTTGAGCTTAATGGGGCCCTTCTGAAGGGGCGCCCTTGCACCAGCAGCCGGCTGGGGTCCTTGGCTTGCAGTGGACAGTGCGCCCTGCAGTGAGGGACCGTGCGTCAGCACCCATAACCCCACGATAACCAGTACACGCACGCAACCTGGCGCACAGCCCATGGCAGCAGTGAAAAACCCACCTGCAAGCGCTGCTTCGTCGATGCTGGCAGTGACGCCACAACCGCCTTGAAAGCAGGCGAAGCTGTCCCCGACGCAAGGTGCGTCACCAGCTTGACAGCCATGTCAGTGAGCGAGGGGGCTGGGGCGCACACAGGCGAAGCAGCCTCCACCAGCAGCGGCACAAACAGCTGCAGCAGGGCTTGCTGTGCCTGGTCCTCGTGACAAACGCTGGTCAACGCGACTAGGAGCGTCTTCAACACCTCAGCCACCAGCTGCAGTAGGGCAATGCAGCATGTCAGCCCATGTGTACTACATTTTATGCACCGGCACTATGTCCAGTGGACCGGCAACCCAATTCACAAACATGCGACAATTTCAGGACACCCTTGCAACTGCACTGCCGGTATATAGGCACTTGGCAGCGGGTTGTAAATGACACATGTGCATGGCGTGAGGCCTTTGGTGATGAATTCTACCCGGGGGGGCACAGTTTGTACTGTAAATGCAACGCAAGTTGCTGATTTACCTGTATCTCGTCCGTGTTCAGCGCTTTTCCGGCGCCAAAACCCAGCAAGCTGTGCACCCGCTGGGCTGCTGGTGCTGCCACTGCCACGAAGCACTGGAGCGTCCACTGAGGGTTGCCACCCGATTGCCCGTCTTGCAGCAGGACACGGATGGACTGCACTACCAATGCCTGCGCCATGACAATTTGCCACTATAAAGCTGTTTGCTTGGTTGGACAGGCAAACCCACATGGCACGTAGCGGAAACACGATTTTGCAAACACGCTGTACAATGAGCGCAAGTCAACCTAACGTGCTGCACTAACACCAAAAGATTCTCAAGCTTGGCAATAATCGCTCCCGCCGGTAGTCTCTTAGTCGATACTTTTAAGCTGACCATGCCAGTGCTTGCTGGTTGGGGCAAGCTGTGCGGGGGCGATTGCTCATCCAGCTCTACTGCTGGAACGCAAGTAACAAGGAACAGAGATCAAAACATGAGGTGCGCCATCATGAGCTGACACGCAGTACGCCACTTACTTATGTTGTCTAATTTTTGTATCATCTATTGAGCCCTACCTGGACCGTGACTGTTGCACCAGGGCACGCTGATTGCACCAGCACCCGCAGGCAGCAGCGCCTGGCTCGCGCAGGCAGGTCATCAGAGGCACTCCCGCTGTCAACAGCAGCTGCTGCACCCTGCGCCGCCTCAGAAGTCCCTTCTGCAGCAGTGGCCAAATCACTGGACTCCAGGTTCAAGCCATTTTGCTGACCGCTGCTGCCAAGGATGCTGCCATTGCCCCAATCCATGGCTGGCGTTGGATGTGTTGAAGATTCCTCTGGGCTGCCCTGCACTGTTAGCTCCACAGCCAGTGTGCCGTCCTCTGCACAGTGGATGCGCAATGCAACAACCCCGTCTGCGCTGCTGCTTGCCTCGCTGCTGCCAGCCCCAGGTTCAGGCACTGGAGTGGCCTCCTGGAAGTCATCGTCCCAATCATCTCCCCACTGGTCCTCGTCGTCCTGGGCAAATGGAAAAATGGAGTTTTTAATAAGGCAATACCTTGAAGGAAACAATGAGGGTGATCTCAAAACTTGCCAGTCCAATAAAATGCCATGTAACAACTAACAACATTGACATGGTGTAGGGTGTCCCATGACACCGCTAGAGGTGCAATCTGTGCACGACTACGGCTGCGCAACGCATGTGAATTTCCAAAACCACCAACCAACCTGCTCAGTGGCCGCTGCAGCAACTGGCAGGCCACCACCTGTCACAGCCGCTCCCTCTTCGACATGCAGCGCCGCAGAGTGCTTGAGCATAAGGGCAAGCACCACCGCCATGCGCTGCTGGTCATTCACAGACAAGCTGCTTTGCTGTGCGCTCTCCAAAGTTGCCTGGTATGCACCACCCAGGCGCAGCACGGCTGAAGCCAAGAGGGTCTGGTGGCTGGCCTCTGGGTCGCTGGCGGTGGCTGGCACTCGACCCAGGCACGATGAGAGGAGGTCACTGGCTGAAGACAGGGGAGAACCTGCAGGCAGTGCCACGCACATGATGAAATAGAGGGAAGTTGCTCAGGTTTGAAAGGTCAGAGGCGATTGATCGAGGTGTGAAACAGGGCGAATTGACGGAGGCTCAAAGGGGCAGGGCCAAAGGTCATTTTGAACCATCTGCAGGGTGTGATGCAGTGGATTGTCTTGCACAGAATTGTTTTTGTATTTCAGGGGCGGGTAAGGTGCTTGCAGGAAGTGCACATGCAAAGCTCTCAGCCTACCTGCTGGCGCCTTGCAGACCAGGGAACAGGCCAGCTCCACAAACGGCGGTAGCAGTGACTCCATCTCCAGTGCCCCTGCCTTGTCCAGGAGTTGGGAAGCAGCTGCCGCACTGCTGGCAATAGCATCGTCCAACATGCCGCTCAGTGGTGGTTGCATGGACGCCACAACCTGGATAGCCAAGAAAACGATTTTACTGAAACAAATTCCTAACATAACCTACTGTACTTACTGCAATGAATCGTAATATCCAACACAATTTGTTCGAAAACAGATTTCCACCTATTCACCTGCACGCGCAGTGTCTTCCGGTGTTGGCCCAGCCGTGTCTGTGGAGGCGCGCTACTGTGTTGATTTCTTCAAAAAGAACTTTTATTCTTTTTAGTAGACAGCAGTGCATGGCGTGTGGCCACCATTGGTAGATTCTACCTGGTGCATGCATGCAACCATCACTGTACCTGATGAACGCTGCCCTTTGCCGATGCTGATTCAGCTTGTGGGAGGACGCTCAAGCCACACAGCTCAAACATCAGCGTCAAGGCCTTGGCAATCCCGCTGCACAGTGTGCCATGTAGGCTTGGGGCCGAGGCGATGATGTTGCGCAGGATGGGGGTGGTGTGCGCCAGTGCGGTGCAGTAGGTCTCTGCCCCCTGGGTGGCTCCTGATGCAACGCGCTGCCGCAGAGGGAGCAGAACCTGGAAAAGAGACAGAACGGTACTGCTCAGTCCACAGGTACTGTGCCACCGCAGAGCATTATAAAAGGCTGGTGCTTGGCAGCAGTTTTGTGAAAGACAGGTGCGCGTGGCATCTAGCATGCATCCGCCATTATTGCCGAATCATCCCACCTGCGTACGCATTTGCTGCTTTATATTATGTATGATATTATCATTTCAGTATTATAAATTGCATTACAATGTAGCAAAGCCCTTATGTATCGTAGGTTATATATAACCAGCCGTTGCACCGCACCTGCAGCATCAGCTGGAGTATGGCATCCACCACCTCCCCTGCTGCAGCCAGGGTGCAGGCGCCACAGTGCCACCAGGCCTCGCCCATCAAGCGCTCCAGCGCCGTCAGGGTGGGGACCAGGGTCAAGCTGGTGCCTGCACCCCCACTGCTGCTGCTCCTGGGGTTGTTGTACTCATTTGCCAGCGCTGCAGAAACCTGGGCGAGGGCCAGCAAGCTGACCTCCAGCAGAGTGGCATGCATGGTTTCTCCCTGGCGGACACCCCCATCATCGGAACCTGCATCAAATTGATGGGTAGGACAGCAGGCACTGACCTAGGTGTGAAAATAAGCCGCACAAACCGGACTCAGGGTGCAGTGTACTTAAAAATTGCAATTGCAATTGCAATGCAAAATGGCAATGACAAATATTACATTTCCAATAAAAACACTACAATATACCATTGCAGTGTAATTGGTCGAAGACTGGCAATCTCAGCTGTTGCAGTATCCACTTGACACGTGCAAGATGTGCACTGTCATCGCCTGTCTGCATACCCGCGTTATGTTGAGCCAGCCACGTTGCCGCATCCAGCACTACCGCCCATGCCCTCTCAAAGTAGCCCTGCACCGCCGCCACCACCGAAGGCGCTGCGCTGCTGAACAGCTGGGGCTGGTAACCCACCAGCACCTCCGCAGGCTGGGTGGAGAGGACCGCATGGTCCTGCAGCAGGGCATTCCACAGGCGCAGCAGCAGCGCGGCGTGCGGGCGCTGGGCGGAGACAACGCACGCCACCGAGCGGTCGTCGGGGCGGGACGCAGCATAGAGGGCAAAATGCGCGTGTGCCTGCGCGGGCGCAAGACGATTGTCTCAAGGGCCAAAAGTGAGATGTGGCAAATGCAGCAAAGTCTGCCTGGCGCCGGATGAGGCACATGCAACCTCACGAGCACCTCGTATATGGTGATAGGCAGTGTCAACGTGCAAGAGCAACATTGGCAATAGTTGAATAAACAGAAATAAGTGATATTTTGTAAATAATAATTGATTTTGATGGTTGATATTCTATAAATAGCTTCAAACCAAAAGGCACAAAGCAAATTGCCCTATGAGAGATTCATCACAGCCACCTACCTCCAGCACCGCCACCTTGGCCCTGACCTCCACCCACTCTGCATACACCCCCCCCTTCTCCTTGTCCCACTGCACCAGGGGAGCAATGAGCAGACCCATAAGGCGATCCAGCACAGCCCCATCCCCCGCTGCCATGTCCTTGCTCAGGAAGCCAGCAGCCAGCGACGCACCCGAGGCAAGTAGGGTGGGCGCCTCGCCAGGGGCGAAGGCAGCCCTGCAAGTTGCGTGGGGCACACATTGGTGGGACATAGCATGAGTATTTAAAAGACTGCATGTGGAGGGTAGGCAGATTAAGTACATGGGACAGCAATGACAAATGTATATCCACAGAAGTACGCCATGTTTGCAAAAAGGAACTTGTGCATCGTAAGCTTTCCTGTCACATAGGCATAGCCTCTGCTGTTTGCGCCTGAGCGCACGCCTGCACCCCTCACCCCCTTCTTCATGCGCCCACACAATCAATCTATCACCATGTACTATGAGGACCCACCTGAGCGCCGACACAAACTGCGCCTGGTACTGCTCCAGCAGCCTCGTCCCCTCCACCAGCGGGTCGGGCGTGTCCCCAAACCTGCGCAGCACCGCCTTGAGCAGCCGCACCCCCACTGGGCGCAGCGCCTCCACCTGGCCGGTGGCCATCTTGAACCCGAGGTCAATGAGCGTCTGCAGGTGGAGCACCAGCCAGTCACCTGTGCACAGCACAGCGGCTGTGAGAAAGAAGAATGTGACCCAGTGCATGGCGTGTGGCTCCTGCTGGGTGGATGCATCCCTCTGGGGGGCAGGCATGTAACTGTCAGTGTTAATGTGCCATAAGACACAATCTTGACAACTGCCTGTAACCCTAGACAGAGTGAAGCCGAGGTCGATGAACGACTTGGAGGTGGAGCACCAGTCACCTGCGTACAGCGGCCGTAAGAAAATATTTTGTCCTATTGCACAAAACTCCGTAGACAGCCTTTGAAGCCAGGGATCATGACTCATGTTACATGAGTGAATTGGAGCGCCAGCCAGTCACGTGCGCATAGCGGTTGAGTACAAACCCAGCGCACAGCTTACGCAGCTGTGCACAGCTAGGCACACAAAAGGCTATTGCCATGCATCTAATTGTAAGCAAGCCTATCTCAAAGCCCTCGCCCACCCACAATATACCCAATACATTGCTCATTGTCCTGTCTGCATTACCTTTGGACCTGTTTTCATGCGCCTCAGCAAGGTCAAAGTGGCGTGGGTCGGACCCCACCGCCCCAGGTAGCTCCAGGACTGCCTTGGCGGCAAACACGCGGGTGCGCAGGCGGGGGGTGGTGCTGGAGGCAAAGTGGTGCATGCTGGCGCTGGATTTGACGCCCCCCGTGGCGGCGGGCACTGGCGCTGGCGCCTGCATTGAGAAGCTGTCGTCCTCCCCGTCATCCTGGTCGCCCTCGTCCACCCCAGCTTCACCTGTGGACCGAATTTGTGCGCGTTGGGTATGCGCGCACATGCAGGTTGTTGTTTGGCAGTGCTGCAATGTCTTTCCCGGCAGAGTTGGCATACCATGGCCGGCAAGCAAAAAGCCAGCAAGATGCAGGTGCAAACCACAAAGCTTGCCATGCCCTGGCTTTTGGAGGTTCCTTGCATTAAGCTCTGTAATCGACAGCGCCGTTGCTATGCTGTGTTTTTTTTCTTTTCAATTGTTTAGAGTTTAGGGTTTGAAGTTTATGGTCAAAAGCCACCAGCACTGACCTCCCTGGTTCTGTGACGCGGCAGCCACAGCCGCGGTTGCCGCAGCAGGTGCCGCAGCCAGCGCCACAGTGCCGCACAGCGCAAGCCAGCGCGCGGGCTCCCGTGGCGCGCCCGCATGCAGCAGCGTCTGCAGCGTGGCCTTGATCTGGGCGGCAATGGTGAGGTCTGTTTCGTGGTCCACTGAGGTGAACAGCTCGGACTCGATCTGCTCCGGAAGCACAGCCTCGGGATCCCTGCGGCACAGGAAATTAGGATTACAATAAAATAGCTGCCTTTTACATTCTTAATAATATTTATTTTTTGCACAGCAGACTGCCCGGTGACACATATAACAAACAATTCCTGTGGACAGCGTAAAGCAATGCAAATGGACTGTGTGCAACGAGGTCACTTTTCACTTTATGATTACATGACTAGGTCAAATGGCCAATCATTAGGTCACTGTGATTAAACCAAAGCCAGGGTTCAGCTATCATCATCGTAGCTCCACCGGACCCATGCCTACCTTTCTGCCAGGTGGCGCAGCGTGGCTGCAGCGGCCTGTCTCAGGGTAGGCTGCCGTGAAGCAAGGGTGTTGAGCAGCATGGGCAGGTGCGCGCTGGCTGGCACAGCGTGTGGCGCAAACAGGATCAACATCTGCGCACACACAAAACCGTTCAAATTTTGAAATTATTTGTATTGGCGAAGATAATGAAGAAGTTTGAGGAACTCTATAAAGTACTAAAATGGTTGGAGTTCATACAAGGATTAGCAGCATTCCTTTGGACTCTGGCTTTATAAATAGGAACAATAAGCATAGATCAGGCAATGCCTTCCTGAACTGATCCCCTGCAATACCCTCCCGCCCACCATTCCCCCCACCTGCGCGTACAGCACCGTCTCCAGCTCAGCAGCGGTCAGATCTTCGGTGCGCACCAGCGCCACAGCAGGGAGCGACTTTGTGGCCTCCAGCTCGCGCAGGATGCCCTTGCACTTGTAGTACGCGTCGCTGCCGATGCTGAACTCGGGGCCCATGACCGACACCATGGCGTTGGCCAGGCGGCCTGCGGCGGGGCGCGCGCCGGGCAGGCGGGAGTTTTCCTCCGACATGATGGTGTCGGTGGCCAGCTTCAACGTGGCCTGAAAAAACAGAAGCATGCGGTTGGCAAGTTAGCCTGCTATACGATGGTATACCTATCATAGCCCAACGTGACGTTGCATCTCCTCTAACTAGTGGTTGCGCATTCAATGAGCAAAAAACAAAGAAAAATAGATGATGTGGTTTACAGGAGCTGTGCCATATTGAATGAGGCGCTGGATATCTTTAATGGGCATGTTAATACTGGAAGTCTGCAGGTTTTTGAAATATGTGAAGGGCTCTCCTTGGTGTCCAAAACTGGTGTAGACACTAAGTAGTTGTCCAACTAAGTACGGTAGTTGGGAATGGTAGCAATGGAAGTATGCCAATGGGTACACAGTAACAAAAGCCACCCTCAAAGGTGACACACAAGATCCCTCACTAACAAGCGCCTGGTCAAGGCAACACCATAGGGAGCGACAAGCAAGAAAGTCTCTATAGGGTTTCAACACCACACCTTGACATGCGGCATGAAGGCCAGCCCCGCGTGGGTTGCCGTGAGCCACAGCCCGTGCAGCAGCCACAGGTGCACCACCCCGCCTGACACGTAGCTCACAGCCAGTAGCGTCTCCACAGTCACGGACAGCACCGCCTGCATGCCCATGCCGCCAACCAGGCGGTGCACGCTGCCGGCCGCCAGTGCGAGGGTAGCACGCCTGCATGATGCATGAATGTGTGAGCCTTGATTACCGCCCCGTTTGGTGAAGTGATCGCCAATGGCAGCCGAAGATGATCATCCAGTACGGCAATCTTTTCTTCATGTATTTTAATATAGCATTTAATATATTTTTTCTATTTTATGCATTGTAACATGCAGAATCAGTGGGGATCGCATTTCTGCATCAGAGAATTACACAATGATGAGCATTGGGTGGCGAGTGGCCCACCTGGATGGGTTTGAAGTCTCCGCCATGTCCTTGCACACAGCGCGCACCAGCTGCGCCGCAAAGCCCTCGCTGCCCAGGAAGGCCGCGTAGGCGTACAGCTCACCGGCCGTGCGCTGCAGCGCTGCATCCCCGCCCTCGTCAGCGAGCACGATGTCAGCCAGGGCCTTCACCTTCTCACCCATCTGGTCCCGGGTCTCACCTGTGTGACATGTCACAGGCTCACCACCCCAAACCACCTTGAATTGGGGTCTTCTTGTGTGCTGCTGCTGACAGGCAATCCAATCCAACCTTAATCAAGAACCCCAGAAATCCGTACTGTAGAACACCATGAACGTCCGTAGAACACCATGAACCCTAAAACCTCAAAGAAATAACCATGCACCTTGGATGCGCCTGATCAAGATCTAGCTCAGCGCCAAAGCAAACTTTAAACCCTACACCTCACATCACCCAGCACGCACCTCGCATGCGCCTGGAGATCTTGCTCAGCCCCGCCAGCGCCGCGTAGCACACCGAGGCCAGCGCCCCCGCCCGCCTGGAGGGGTCCTTCTTGCGCGCAGCGCTCGACAGGGTGGCCGCAGTGACCATGAGGTCCAGGATCTGCAGCTGGTTGGCCGCCGACACCACCGCCAGCATCTTGCCCAGCAGCGCCAGCTGTGTCTCCAGGAGGGCCATGGCCAAAGAGGTGGCCTGGGGGAAGGGGCTGAACACGCGCGAGGCGGCGCCCTCGTCTGAATCAGGGAAATTTCAGTTGAAATTCCTGCCAAGTTGTTTCATTACAGGGGTCTCAACACACGCGAGACAGCGACCTCATCTGTAGGCCCACCCCACCTGAGGTCACAAGAAATGAAGAGAAGGGCGTGAACACATGGAATCGCTTGTGGGGTCATGTGGCATGTCGATGGCGTAGATCTGCTCATCCATCACCAACTGGAATTGCAGGGGCGCTGTCTGCCAGTCTACAAAACCTAATTGGCCTGTGCAATATTGTCCAAAACTGTCCCTAAACTCCCAACTCACAACCCTACACTTGCCTGTCGTGACTGCGTCATCCCCAGCACTGGGCCTCAGGCCCACCTCCCAGGGGTGGGGCAGAGGGCCGCCTGCCACCCCCCCAAACGCATGCAGCTCCTCCTCCAGAGGGTCCCTCCCGGTCACCCAGGGGCCAAGCACCGCATCTTGCTTGTCAAGGAACTGGCGCAGGCCATCACAGCTGGTCACACCTGCAATGTAGATTTGTACTGTAAATCCTTAATAATGTGTGCAATTTTAGCCCGCCCTTGCCCTGGTCACGCCTGCACACTTGGTTGCGGGGGTGCCAGGCGCTAGCGGCAAAGCAGAGAGCTCCATGCTGCACCATTCAGTGCAACCTTGGGCCAGGTTCCCTTGCCCAGCAGGGACATCTTTGTATTCGAGCCCCAATACATGCAATTACTCTGCATGCTTGCCCAGCCAAGGCGCGTAGCAGGCAAAGGGGCAACCCATATGGCGCGTGCAGGGTGCCCTTCAGTGCCCAGCAATCCTGGGCCATTGTGTAGCCATGTGGGATGGCATGCAACAATGAAGCTGCTGCACACAGTACATTACTTATACGCCGCATTGTATTGCCCATGCAAACATTGTGCGATACATGGCCATGCATTCAGGTAAATGTAACAAGCTAGCCAGTCCTTCGCACCTTGCCCAGAAGCGTACACCGCTGCATAGCGCAGCGCGCGCGCACACAGCTTGCTGAGCGCCTCGTGGTCCTGCGAGAAGCTGGCTGTGCTGGGCAGCGCCGAGTAGCACTCCAGCACGCGCAGCTGCAGCATGGCGATGGCGCCCGCGAGCGACCCGGTGGGGCCCCCCCTGTTCTTGGAAGGGTCCTGTGCGGGTCAGGGTCGAGGGTTTAATTGAGAGTGCTCATTGAGCAATCGCGCATTGCAGTAGGCCGATGCTGAGTCAGCAAGCATGCGATTGCACCAGAGCAGGCATGATCATAATGCCAACCAGGTGCCCAACGCACTCCCAATTGCGCACTTTTGTCCATCCTGCGCCTGCAACAAAGCTACGGCCTCGCGACCAGCTGAGTGCGCACATGTGAGGATTTAACCGAAAACGCACCTGCAGCGCCAGGTGGTTCATGATGACTGTGAGCGTTGGGTTGAGGAATGTGGTCACGGCGGTCATCAGGCGGGGCTGGTCCGTGCGCTGCGCCACGTTGAGTGGGCGCAGGATGAAGGCCTGCAGAGCCTGCAGGGCCACCATGCGCCACCACACCTCCACGCCTGCTGATCGCTCACCCACAGCCTGTGAAACGCGCAACATGTAAGCCGCAATTCACCAATCAACCAATCAAGAGTGTAGAAACCAGGTCCTGCATATCCTTACCCCAAATCTTAAACCAGGGGCAAATGCATGTATGCCAGGCGACACAGCACCAAAAGCAAAGCACATGGCCATCTAACGTGGCAAGCTTCCGACTGATCATTTACTGAATGCCGTATATAATACGTTATATTCAATACATCCGAAGGCCAACCCAGACCCACCAGATTTGTCCGGAAAATGTCATCCAGTTTTGCCGCTGCATCTGCACCCAACGCCACCTCAAACAGCTGCAGCAGCTTGGCTTCCTTCTGCGCCAGCACCTCCGCAGGCAGGCACATGCACAGGCACCCAAGCAGGATGTAGCCAGCCTCCCGCTCCACTGCCACGCCAGTTAGGACGTGCGACTGGGGCGTGGTGATGAGAGCGCTTGCCAGGTCGAGCGCGCGCATGCTGATACTTGACGGTACGCCAAGCGGCAGCCTGCAATGTGGTCGAAAAGATAGTAATGCCTGATTTCATATCCATATATTTTTCAACTTCTACAAATTCCACTTTCTAGCTTTCTGTATCATTGTGCGTGCTTGTATAATGACCAATTTTATGATCACTCGTTGCCTAATGCAGTCGTCCATGCTTCATGGCCACCTGCATTAGTCAGCATTTGCCACCCATGGCCCCATTCCTGCCATGCAAAGCATCGCATGATTAGCACACAAGCCATCCCACAATCCAAGCTGCATCTATGGCAGACAAAACAGATAATTCCTAACCAACAAGTTGGCATTCAACCTTAGCCAAACCCCCAAGGTGACTGGACCCCTACCGTGTGGATGCCACAAGCAGCGCTCCTGCGCCCAGCGCATAGCCAACACTAGCATCGATGTACGCCTGCAGCTGCTCGGCACCCACCCCGCGAGGGACACCCGTCACACCGCCCACTCCCCGCGCCTCCTTCAGCGACACAAGGGTCTGCGAGGTTGCCGCCATCTGCGTGGATGAGGTAGAGAGCTTGTCCAGGATTTCCACCAGCAGGGCAGCTGCTGAGGACGGCTCGGCAACAGAAAGGGCTGCCAGGGTGGCTGCAGCTTCGCTGCGGATGCACGCGTGCTCTGACACCAGCGCCTGCAGGAGGGGCTTGTGCAGCTGCGCAAAAGACTCTGTTGACACCTCCCCCAGGATCTCCAGGAGCAGCGTCATGCCCTGCAATGAAGCTGTTGTTTTGGACACCGACGATTGCTGCGTGCCCAAGATGTCTGCCAGCCTGCAGTGGATCACAAGTGATGAACACAAACACCAAACTTCAAAGTGGTAACTCATATTGAGCAATCAGGAGCAATAAGCAGTAGTCAGGCAGCAAACGTATGACATTATTTGTGCACTTCTAGATTGTTTATTGGGGCCTTCTTCTTTCTTTTTCTGCACTTCAGCATTTGTGAACCTGCATCAGCTGATCAGTAGAATAATTGCAAGGCCTGCAGGAGGGATGAGGTGCGCGACCGGCACACACCTGTCCAGAAGAGTGCGCTGGCCGCTCTCGCTGAGCTGCTCGATAATTCCAATCCGGAGGATGTACAGGATGCATGCTTGTGCGTGGGGCCTCTCTCCCGATGACAGCCCAGTGCCCAAATCCAGCTCATCACCCACTGCAGGCTTCTCCGCAGCCGACAGCTGGGACATGGCATTCAAAGCCTGGACTGCCTGCATGGTCAGCAACCAGTGCTCATGTTGCTGCTGCTGCCTTGCTGCTTGCCATTGCCATTCTAGTGTATATTCAGCCCACTGTGGACATATGTGAAGTGCAGAGAAGCTGGATATTATACATCAACAATCAAGGCAGATTATTTGGACATTGAATTTGTTTGAGGCCCGGCAAATCGTACTGTAAGGTAGACACTCAAAAAAGTTAATAGTAATAGTTAACAAGCGTTTAAAATTTTATTTTCCGCTTGAAACACGCACCATCAAGGCCTGGCTGACAAGTCCACCTTCATCCAGCAGCTCCTGGGCACGCAGGATGGTGAGGTACAGCACCCAGGCATGCGCAAAAGCAACCGCCAGCGGCCTGTTGCCAACCCTGCACGCCTGGGCGAATGGCACCCCCTGGAAAGTGGTGTGACCATCCTCCACAAGCTTCTCCAAGTGCTGCTTCTTGACTGGCTTCTTCTCCGCCTTGATGGCATCCTTAAACAAAAGAAAACATGTTATCCTGTTGGCGCACGTGCTTGGTGGCAGGATGAGTGTGTGTGCCCAAGGCCTGTGTGGGCAAATGTATAATGCAATGCATGATCATGTCTGATCTGTGAAAAGCCTGATGGCGGAATTGTCCAGCATGCACATGGCTTGTCCATGACTGAGCATAGGCTGTGCATAAGTATGTGCAGTTTGTGACTGAGCAATGGGGTATGCACGGGCATAGCCTGCATGAGCATGGCCCGCATGGGCTGGGCATATGTGCAAGCCCCATGTGACTGTGCATTACTTGAATCTGTGCATGGGTTTTCGCATTGGCCAGCTTGTGCATTGCCTTCATGACCCAGGGCCGATGGTGGGGGTGCCATGGGAACGCTCATGGCAATGAGGTGGAATCGCAATGCATGTCCATGACCAAGCTGACCATGGAACACAGGCCTCTGATCGTGCCAGGTGGCGCCTTAGGAGTGCATGGCCATGGCCTGGTGTGTCATGGCATGTGGCCAAGTGGTGGAAGCGTAGCGCATGCCATGATCATTGCTGCTATGCATGGTGCATGTCATGACCACTGCATATGGGCATGCGGACCACGCCATAAGACACACCTGTGCAAACTGCGACTTGCACGTTGCAAGGATCTCTGCCAGGGTCTGGGCATACACATCCCGCACAGCTTGCATGGGATCCTCCAACCCACTTGCACACTGCTTGCATGCTTCCTCAAAGTAGTACCCTCCATTGCTCCACAGGATCACTCCGCCTGCCCTGGCAATGGCCCGCAGCACTTTGGCGGCACACCACCTACACCAGGCACCTCCATTTTCATACAAAATTTATTGGTCAAAGCTCTTCTTCTATAGAAGCTGGAATTGGCTCAAAAATTCAGTTTTTGAGATGGCCAGCCTTGTATTCTCAGCCGTACCGTGTGTCTGCCTCCTTGTCTTTGCAGAACCTCTCCACGGATTTGAATGCGTCGGCTTGCGTCTGCTCTGCGCTGCGCGAGTCCCCCCCGAGGCCCTCCACAGCAGCTGCCATGAGGTGCAGGGCTGCATACTTGGAGAAGGTATCTGGTGCCCTGGTCAGCAGAAATATAAAAAGTAAAACCCTTGCAGGCGGCCTCAGAACATGGCTGACATTGCCTTGACACGCAAACCCGTTATGCCCACCAGTGCTTGGTGGCGCAGACACCAAGTATTGCAGTCTTCAGAATCGTGCTGGTCAGCAAAGTGCGGGCAAGCAGGTTTACCTGGTGCTGTGTTTTGTGCCCAGTGACACTGATTCTGGGATAGTTCCAGATATCATCCTCCCCTGGCTTTCGCACAGGAAAGCCAAACACTCCAGCAGACCCACGCGAGCCTGCTCAGGCATGGCTTTCCCAAGGGCATCCCTCGATGACAACGTGAGCTGTAAGCTGTTGATGCGTGAGTACAGTGGAAGGCTGTCTCCATAGGTGTACAAATTGCTCAGGCAGGAGCAGATGAGCCTCCTGACCTGCAAGCAATACCGGTGGTGTTGCTTCAGCACCCAGCAATACACCAACAGACAGTGCTGCAATGCCGCAACCGAGAGACCTTGGCAGAGGGACCAAAGTGCAAAATCAACAATGTTGCGACATGTAGCTGTATATCTGCCGAAGTGGGGGTTCAGGAGCACTTATAACAGCTGTAACAGCCCCCTTGACACACCGGTGGAGCTGCTCCCTTCTCCAAGATGCTGAACAAGCAGTCTTCACAGCGACGCTGAGACTCTTTCAGTTTGATCCTGTCAGTCCTCTCGATCGCCACATTGAGCTTCTGCAGCAACTGAAAAGCCTGCAGCTGGTCTGCCTTCTGTTTCCCTTTGCTGCTGCCAACAAGCAACTCCAGCTCGGCTGTCCATATGTTAAAACCCAGCAGTTCCTCCTCATCGAGATACGACATTGTGCTTTTGCAATAGTATCTTCCCACTTGCAGTTCACAAACCTGCAGCTGAGCGCTGTGGAAGCATATTGGTCATCGCAATGCATGCATACAGAAGTGGCATTGATGACATGCGGAAAAAAGGAAGGGCAACGCGAATGCGCCAAAGCCAGATTATCAACATAAAATGAGCTCACGCTGCAGTAGCTTTGACAAGTACAGGCATTTGTTAACGTTACACCAAGTGGGTGGGTTATTATAGGCATACTCCAAGGCCTTTGGGGCAAGGGGACTTTCGAGGTGGGGACCCATCAGAATTTCCGGAAGGTCGATCAGCCGGTCATATGTCGCACACTTCCACCGCCGCCAATACTAGTTTGGGTTGGCATTACCTCACACTCAGCTGGTTGTTTCGGCCGGCCACCATTTTATCTATATATGCATCACTAGTCGCTTGTGAGAGCATGTCTTGAAACCTAGCTCCATCCCAACTTGTTGGTTGGGCATCGGTTCTTACAACCTCGTCCCAGGTGTGGCACAATCAATTACTTCTGGCGCATACCCTCTGCAGCTTGCAGAGTACTCTGTTTGCTGTCTGGCTCCAGCTGCATGCCTGGGCAGCTGACCCTAGCTTAGCAGAGTTCGTGCACCATGGCTAGTGACAGCAGCAAAAAGTGGGGCACGTGTTCCGTCAAGGAGTAAAAGGGCTACCTAAAATGGAATAACGTCGACATCTCAGGCTGCGTGGAGAAGTTCATACCTTGTCCATTTGTGCCATGAGTTTGAGGCCAAGCTCCCAGGGAAGCAGGTGCGCTGGTGTGCTGCAGCCTGCTCTTCAGTAACCAATAGGGTTCACCAGCACGTGCCCTACATCCTCATTTTGCCAGCATTGTGCTGCACGAAGAGGTCCTCCTTTGTGCATGCGTTGCAGTGTATAGACCACTAGTGACACTCCAGGTATGCAGACATGAGACCATTAGTAACCTAGTTTAGGTGGTCAGATAATCCAGAGATTTTTGGGCCTTCCACGCATTGTTTCTTTCAAGCGAAGCTGCAGGCAGCCATCAACTAGTGATGTGAAGAGCGTGCTAGGATACCTAAACCAGAACCCTAAAACCCTAGTTTACAACCCTAACCTGTCGTGAAGGAGTCTCAGTTTTTTATAGTATCGGGCAGTGGGTGGCAAGCAGAAAGCACAAATTGAAAGCCTAAGGATCAGAACCATCCATTTGATTCCTCTACTGGCAGCTCCCTTGTCCGCCTTTGCTTGATCACAGAGACAAAGGCAATATGTGCCTTGTGCAGACCGACGAGGACACTGGACAGCAATTGCATCCGAGCATTGTGAAGCAGATGGCCAAACGGAAGGGAGAAGGAGACGCCATTGATTACCAGCTTGAACCTTTGTGGGGCGTGCTATGCAGGGTAAGCATACGCATTTTGGATGCTTAAAACTGTTCTGGTATGCATGCATATGCGGCCTTTTACATTTTCTCTTCACACTTTATGATATGCATCCACATATGTGATTTGGTTGTTGCCACCAAAGTCTTACAAAGCTGCTCGTCTCCGCAGCTGCACAACTACTTCCTTTCACACCCTTCCGCCCTCGTTGAGAACAGCAACAGCTCGGGGCTCACTCTGGAGTTGCGGTAAGTAGGCCATGACGTGAATTTTAATCAGGAGGCTGCAGACCTGGTGCCTTTTATGCTGAAGAGCCAATCAGACTCACGTGGGTGCTTTTGATACAGACGCCAGCTGGGCACCCTGGGCAAAGCAATTGCTGCCCCTACAACCTTCCAGCAGCTTTCATCGGCTCTTTTGGAGGTCGATGCCCTTCTTAAGGTGCCAGCATACCTAGACAAAATCGATGCCATCATGGCATACATTACATTTAAGGCCAGCGAGCATCCAGATGCGCATGTCAATCCGTTCGAGCCAGCAGCCGTTGACTTACTGCCATATGGAGGGGCGCTTTCGGTGCTGATGGATGGCAGTGCAACGCATGCCCTGGAGCATGGCACGTTTGACGCCCTGGTGCGGCGAATGAAGCAGGAGTTTGTACTTCTCATAAATGCAGAGACTGTTGACAGGTGAGTCTATCTGCTTGTTTGCTTGGCCTTTCCTAGTGGTGCATGCACTGTGTGGTGGACAGTACTGGGCTGCCTTCAACATATGAAGGGATGGTCTGGTTAATGGCTGTGTAAAATGTTCCAGATAGTGTCCTCCTAAGCTGATGCTTGAGCAGCACTGAGCAGTCTAAAAAGCGACAAGCAACTATTCTGTACGGTAGGATCGTAATATTGACTGCCACCTGGGGAGCATCCTCATTCGTTTGTTGGTGGGCGGCTGGAGGATATTACTGTATTGTCGGATTGTAATTTCTATTAAATCTGTTGATTTGTTCATTTGCAGGTGGGCGGCTGAGAAGAAGGATGAGGGTACAAAGGATCGCGCCAGGAGGCGGTGTGCGTATTGTGGGCGCCAGCGGGCGACAGGCGACAAAAGATTCAAGCTCAAGCAGTGCCAAGGATGCAAGGATGCGTATTTCTGTGACAAAGAGTGCGCCTTCATTGCTTGGAAGGTAGGACAATATTGGATGGTTGATCGGTGTTCTCGGCCCGAGTTTTAAAGTATAGAAACACTGTATTATCATGATTATTTATGTATATTCAATAATGTCATTATTTTGTCATTGTAAACACACAATGGCGGCCTGCTTGTACAGGTTGGCGGGCACAAGTATGAGTGCAGCGGCGAGCCCAATACCAATTTGGGTGCGTCTTCGCGGTGCGAGAGCGACGAGAGGTTTCAGGCGCTCTTATTGCGCATGAAGCAGTTTGCACAGGTAAAGTAGAGTGTATTACTCTTTCATATTTATTTCTTATTTTTATCTAATATTATTTTAATTTTATTTAATAATTACAATGTTTTATTGTTATTTTACATATACATAAGTAATACAATATTGGGACCATGACCATAGAAGTACATGGCAGTCACCGAGCGCATGCCATAATGGGGAGTTTGAGCAGGTGACGTAAATTTGCAGTTACAAAAATGGCGTTCAAGCAAACACCAGCGTATCCCATATAAATTATGATATAATGTGGGCTAAATCGTTACTGGTATCAAGTTTGGGCTTGTGATGAATCACTGTAGTGGAGGAATCATGTATGGCGTTTGTAACCAATGTTTGAATGGTGATTCACTGCAGCAGCTGCATCTGCGTCAAATATACCTGTGCACTGAATCTCCATTTTTGTTGCCCAAATACCCATAGGCGAGGCACGACCACCAGGAATTTTGCCTTTCCATGCAATACCGCTGAGCGTTTGTGGTGCGTGGTTCTTGCAGGCTCGCGGCATAAGCGCAGACAATGCAACAGCCGATGTGTACAGTCAGATCATGGTCAGATTGAGCCAAGAAGACCCAAAGCTGCTCTCGTACGTATTCAGACAATTTGAGCATTGTTTGGGGTTTGTGGTAGAAGTCGTGTGATGCACATGGCAGGTGATAGGCCGCATAGCAGTTGCACCACTCTCATCTCTGCCCAGTGGCATGTATGCATCATGGTGACCTACTGACAGTCGTGACATGTCACATGTCACATGAAGCAGGGGCTTGTGGCAGACAGTCATGCCATTGACACTTGTGGATGCATGCAAGCCAAGGTCAACCTATTTATCTTACGTTTTGCTGCTCTTGCTAAATTTATATTATGTCCTTGACAGTGCCTGGCAGGGCCTGATGTAAGCATGCAATTGGTAACAAATGCTCAGCAATGTCAATTTTCAAACAGTTTCAAGTTACAAGTTACTTGACAGCTGAGCTGCCTAAGAAGTGGCAGTCTGAAATACGCTGCCTGACAATTGAACGTGATAGTTGTTGATGCCACCAAGTTAGGGGCTGTTGGTGGCACTGCCGGACTTGACGATCTTGACCAGATCCATAGGCATGTTCCTGAGCACCCACATGACACGAGCACGTACCTGCATTTTCAATGTACTTTAATGACACTGTCATGCTGGCAACACATTGTGCAGCATGGTGTGCTGGGTTCCATTCAAATTTGGAATGCCATTGAAGGGACAGTGTCAAAATTGGCAGACACTCAGTGTCACATAAACATTTTTGAACCGGTAAACACTACGTACTACGCCTACTAGGCCTGCGCAGCATGCTGTACGTAACAAGTGCTTGGTATCACCATACTTTGGAAAAGCACAATGTCATGATGTTAATAACATTGATGCAGACTGCCGGCTAGGAGCATCATCCAGTGCCACAGAGCGGAATCACTAGGCTAATAATGTCACTATTCATGCGCCCAAGGATATTACTAGAAAGCGTTGCCCAGAAACCAGGGGAACCCACCCAGTGTCATGAGACCTTGCCAAAAATGTGGCACATCTAAACAAATTCAACCAGTGAGCACTGTTAATGTGGCATTATGTCCTGTGTTTGACTCCCACGACAACTATGTCCCAGATTGAACCTTGATATCACCGCGTGGCCATCACTACGTGTCCTGCAGCCTGTCCACCAACCCACAGGCTGTGAACCCAGACCCTCTTGAAGCCACCTTGCCAATACCCTAGTGATCACTCGAGGACCCACGCACGTCACGGCGGACGGCGAGCCGCCCCTAGCCTGCCGTCCACTGAATCAGTGGTACGCCTCAGTGATACGGCCTGAGCTCAGTGGCCCGCCTCAGAGGTACCCCTGCATCATGTCTTTTATCTGCTGCCCCATGGAAACAAGGTCCGGCCTTGACATGGACTGCGAGGCAATCATCTTCAGAGCACCTTCCAGCCTATCCATCAGGCGCAGGCTGCGCAGCTTCAGAGCCATCCTGGTGGTCCTGCTGCAGCAAGATCAACAGGGCGCGCAGGGATCCAGAGCAGATCGGCTGCAGCGCAAGGGGGGACGATGTGGGTGATTGACGAGGCATGGAATCACTTGAATTCATGACATTGTCCCAGTAGAGGATATCCAGTGATGGAGCGGAGAGGAGGAGATGGGGTGGACAGGAGGATGTATTGAATAGAGTGAACATGGTAAGGATGGGGAAATAGCAATGAACAAGCCTTCCTGATGAATGAAATTGATTCAAGAAGTCCGTTGGGAAATTTGGGATGGGTAACAGGTGTAAGATGCATGGTGTGGTACTTGGTAGTGATTTCCATCCACTGCAATACTCACCTATGGCCCGTGCCCACGCCGTCATCGGTACACCCCGTGGCAGTGGGGAGGGTACTGAGTGGCCTGGCAGTGGGTAGATCCCATCCCAGGGGTATATATGTCATGACAAATGCAATGTGACGGATGACACAAATGATGAAATATTACCCCCCATGCCTAATTGACACATGTATGTCCACACACCGTCACTAATGTGGCACCGGGTGTTGACAGGCCGAGGCAGGCACCATGCCCTGGTAGCTTGCTCAGACAGGGGGAAGTACAGGGGTAGTCCAAGGGAACCAATATGAAATTGCATGGTAGATGCGGCATGACAGCCCACGCCCTGCATGCATGCATGCCCACCTACCGGCACAGCTGTGTCGCGGGTCAGAGATGGCGTCCCGCACCAGGTTGCTGCCCAGGGCGGAACGGGTGGGCAGCGGCATGCGGAAGTATGCCCCGCGGCCAGAAGTCAGCTGCACCAGGCGCGTCAGGCCGTGCGGGTGGTTCACCACGCGCATGTACCCGTCCTGCAGCCAGGCACAGTGCCAAGGTGCACGGTGAGAAGGTTAAAGGTAAAGGGGTGGGGGTAATGGCAGAGAGCAAGGTTGAAGGCAAGGAGGAGAGGGTCCCAGATTTCCCCGACGGCCTCGAGTAGGGCGCCTCAATTCACTGCTCTAAATGCACTCATGTGCTTCACCGAGTCACTCTGGCACATAATGTGCAAACAAACCTGCTACAGGAGCTGAACTGCAATGACAATAAGCACCCTGCAAAGAGTCAGTCAGCCACCTGTAAGCACATGCAGTGAAACAAACATTATGCCACTTTGTTCATAGCATGAGTATATAAATGGCCTTGCATCCTTAAACGTTTGATCCTGCCATGAGCAGGTATGCACTCGTTCAGCACACCAAGGAGCGCAACCATAGGCATGCCTTGGTACTTACCCCTGTGTAACAAAGCTCAGCCAGCACCCGGCCTGCATTCATGGGCACTGCCAGAACCTCCCACTCCCTCTCTTGCACCTCTTTCTTGCTGGCAGCCTTACCTGCGCAAGGGGCATTTTATCAGTAATATACATTCCACCAGTGCAGCCAGCTTAGCCGCCAGTCTTACGCAAGAGGTCCAAGCACTTTGATCACTCACCCAGCTGCAACGCCCTGAGTTCCGGGAGTGTGCCTGCCTCCAATGCCTGCTGCCAGCTGGCGCTCTCAATTTCATCCAGCACAGCCAGCTGGTCAATGGACCACTCAATCAGGCCCTGCATGGCACATGCAGTCAATGTTCACTAACAATGACCTGTCAGGTGTGATGGCCGATGCTGCACTCAATCAGGGCTTGTACTCAATCAGGGCCACATGGCCTGTCAGTTTCAGTGAAAGTGATGATGCCCCACTCATTCACAGAAACCCTGTATCCAACATGCCCACATAGGTATAGGTCATACGTGACATTCCATGATAGCCGGTGCTGACTTTTGATGCTGAGCCGACAATGCCACCACAAGGCAACTGAATGACAGACCACCATTCAGTCTGGGGATTCTTAATCAATTGAATGGAGGAGATGCTGTTTTAATTTAGAGCTGTTAAATCTTTCTTAGCGGTCTTCCTTGTACGGGTGCACCATCACAAGAACACATCGGTAGGAATGGCAAGCCATGCATGCAGCGGGGCACTTCTGCAGGGGGTAAAAGTGGTCCCCTCTCCAAATGGCATTGCTGCTACCTGATCCACCAATAGCGCCTTGCACGCCTTGCCAATGGCAACCTCAGCGATGCTGCACAAAGCCATCCCACTGACGTCCGGCGAGTGGTGCAGTGATGCTGCGTAGCGCTGCAACACCGGTATCACACCCGCATTCAGACAAGCCTTCATCATGGAATCCTCCCTACAGTACATTGCCAGAAACTGCAGGAGAGCACACAGTGAGTTACACTCCAATGGAAAGAGAAATGACATTTCTTTTCCATTGACGTTCCAATACATTTTCCTTTGTTCAACCTACCTCTAAATGTATATTTTAATTTTTTAACAAAAATCAGCTCAACTTATCTCTAGACCGCTTAGCGATGGGGATAATCACCATAATATATAAGGGCCACATGGGCTGACTTACTCCAGCAGGACCTCAAGTCGCGTGGGATCAATAAGTGGTTCAAACAGTGCCAGGAAAGAGCTGCGTGGCGCCGCATATGCAAGACCGACTGCTAATCTGGCTGTATTGCTGGAATGCATGTCATCAACTAACTAACTAACTATATAAGTTTACTGCTAGTTGACAATTGGTTTCTTGCAACACTCGAACAAAAACAGTATGCCTAATTATGTATGTCACAATCTTGCATCTTGTATTGAATTCCCAAATGCAGGTTGCCACCTTTTTTGTGGGAACGGTGTGCTCTACTCACACACAGGTCCCGCCACACGTCTCCCTCGTTGGCGTCGTCATCGTATGCCGCCAGCCTTTGCACCAGCATGTCGATGCAGCGCTTGTCGCCTTCAGGCACCTCCCTGGCCGCCTCAGAAGCTGACAGCTCCAGCTGGGTCTGCATGAATACCCTGCAAGGCACAATGGCAAGGGTATACCCATATAACAGCAATGTTAGGGTCTAGAATGTAGAGTATAGTAAACGGGTACTTCACAACATCCCTACTAGAAATACAAAAATAAAAATAAAAAATTGTTTTGCTCACTGCTGGCTGCGCCCATAGTAAACCGTAAATGAGGGTGCCATAGTGAGCAACATGGCATTGCTGCTAACTTAGTCTGAGCCTCAATACAGCCTAGAGTGATTCAATCAGGCAAAGAATGGACATGGGATGCAATCCAGACCATGGTGCACCATTACATAGCATGTTGGATAGTGTACGTCGTCAGAAAGTGGGGTTAGTTGCAATTTGCTTTGGTACATTCTTAAGCGGATATTTTAGTAATTTCTTCACTAGACAGACCATATTTCATAGGTACCTGGCACGAAGGTCACCATGCACATCACTGAATCAGCACCACTAGGACATTATTGATGTAAATGGCACTGATTTCCCACAACAGGGTGTGAAACCAATGTTTAGGCAGCCTATCCTGTCTGTAGACAGGATAGGCTGTGTACAGACAGGACTTCACATAACTTGCTTTAATCTAGCTTGAAATCTACACTGCATTTAAATGTTGCACCACTTCCAAGTTACGTGAACAGCTGAGGATCTTCGTCACACAGCTTGGCCATGAGTTCCGAATAGCCTTCCCCTGTCAATGCGGCATCCTGTACATTGATGCCTTGGTCCTACAAGAACACCACCCACAGCCCATTAACATTTCTCCACTTGGCATGCGGTCAGAATTGATGCATTCCACCTGTTGGCAAGCATTTGATTGTCATGCACACTCAATATGTTTTCATTTACAAAATCAAATGCTTTGCTCTGAGCGTTACAGGGTTACAATGGAATACAGGCTAACTCTGTGCTCCCGTAATTGAGTCAATCACAGGATTGCATATGCTTGCAGTCTATACTTGAAAGGACTTGTATGTGACCTGTACAATCTCCTCCAGTGCTAGGCCAGCACGTTGTACTTACCCATGCGCCTATCTTGCAATACAACAAATTCCAAATCTCGCAGGTGATCTATAGGTCACCTGTGCAAATCTCCTGATGCACTCAGTCAGCGCAGCTATCTTGTCACTGCCATGTATCCCTTCATGTGCGCCCACGTTTGTGTTGTGCTTGCCGCTGCACTCATACTTGTGCCCGCCAACCTGCAATCACCAATACCTATTGTTAAGCAACAATTGTAGGGCTATTATAATAGCAGGTCCCCTCAGGTGAGCAATACATGCTGTACTACATCTTGTAGCCAGACAGGGTACGCATTCACCAGCACAGCTTGCTTTCACTGCCACAAATAAATATCTACGCAGCCTGTCCTTAAACAGGCGCGTTGGTTAAGGAAGAGGAGTGAGCGAAGAAAAGGGCATTGCCCTTCTGTCCACTGTTTCCCCTACCATTAAACTGCCACAACTTGTATTACACACTCCAAGCCGTGATTGTCATGATCATGGCGTGATCATGGCGGTCACGGCTTGGTGTGTGTAATACATACAAAGTGTGTGACCGTATCGACGCCCAGCTTACTGCTCTCAAAACGTGTGCCTGCCATGCCCACTCTTCTGCAGCTGGTTAGTCACATGCGCTCCAGCAGAACCGCAAAGCTGCAGGGCTTCCACAACCAGCTTTGCTTTGGCAATCCTGATATCGCACAATAGATTGGTGACCCAGGCCTTGGTGTTTCTGTGCACCTCTGCAGCCTGTGCACGTGTCCTACATAATTCTTTCCCGTCCAAATGCTACTGGTACCCTCAAATTTCTTCCTCCGCCCTATACCCTACACCCCAAAAATTGGGGGAGGATACTAGTCCCATTTCCTTGACTTTACTTAAGTGGTAACCTTCCAATCCCCAGGATAGCCTCAGGTTATGGTGCACATTGGATAATTCAATTGGTGGGCTGTTGCCCGGCCCCATGCTTGCACACACAGCCAGACGCCAGTCCCAGATGCCCCCTTTTTCTACCACTCACCCACCACCGGGCCTAAAGTACTTTGCCTCAGATCTTAGCAATATGTTTACCACACATCTAGTGCACCGATTACGCTTACTTGTGATGCACACAATGCTAGGACAGGATGGGTTGAGCCTGACATACTTTTGTAAAACTCAACCTGACTATAATGCTGCATTGCACTGTAATTCATGAAATAAAGTCAGCAGCAAGTAAACGTGTCCCACCTTCCAAGCAATGAAGGCGCACTCTTCATCACAAAAGTATGCATCCTTGCACCCCTGGCACTTCTTGGACTTGGTGCGCTTGTCGCCTGTCGCCCGTTGGCGCCCACAATACGCACACCGCCTCCTCGCGCGATCCTTTGCACCCTCACCTCTTTTCTCAACTGCCCACCTGCACATAAGTAAAGCAAATACATCAATAAACGCCAATAAATTAATAATCTGGCGCTGGTGTTGGTGGCACAGGTTACTATACCTAGTCGGTGCATTTCAGGTGCAACATTCCCGATTATTTGCCATCAGGATGATTTTTAACCACATGTTACTAATTTAAAATGTTACAGATTTTGGGCCTGGCTGCAAACATTCTTTTTGTATATTTTGTACCAACAGGAAAGCCAGGAAATGTGCAGAGTTGCTCACTTACCTATCACCTCCGCAGATACAACAATCTTGAACTCGCGCTTCATCTCCCGCACCAGGGCTTCAAACGTGCCATGTTGTAGGGCATAGGTCGCACTACCATCCATGAGCACTGCCAGGGCCCTTCCATAAGGGAGGTGGCTGTCAGGTTTCAGCGTGAAAGGATTCACATGCGCCTCTGGGTGCTGTTTTGCCTTGCCGGTGATGTATGCCATCATGGCATTGGTGTATGTGAGGTTTGCCAGTGCCTTGAGCAGTGCGTCTAGCTCCAGGAGGGCCGATGACAGTTGCTGGAGGTCCGTGGGGACGGCGACAGCGTTTGCCAGGATACCCAGCTGGCGTCTGTGTGAAAAGCAGACATGTGCACATCAGTGTAATTGGCTTTTAAGTTACAAAGCAAGCAGCCAATTGGTTTACCACCAGCAATTTAGGCAGTGTGGCCACACATGCCGCACTTACCGAACTCTGATGGCAGAGTATTAATAGTAATAATAAATATGATAAATGCAAGTAATGTGAATAATGGCCCACTTACCGCAACTCTGAAGGCAAAGTGAGACCCAAGCGATTGCGCTCCTCTTCAAGTGCTTGTGATTCCCACTCAAAATTGTGCAGCTGCAGGAGCCACGTGATGTTTGTGAGGCAGTGGAATCATGAAGATGAACACGAATTGCAGGCATGTCAAAAACGATGCATTTAACATGCATGTGTATGTGCATGCATATGTGGATTACATTCCACATATGGATCCTGACAGCATTGGTCCAGGGATACACTTTGTGCAAAGCCAGTTGCTGAGGTCGATTACCCTGCAGAGCACGCTCCACAGAGGTCCAAGCTGGTACTCCACTGTGCCTGCCTGCGCTCCCTTCCTTTTTGCCATCTGCTTCTCAATGCTGGAGGAAGGATGCTGTGCCTGGAGATGAGATGTGCGGCAATGGCATGGGGGTTACCACAAAATGTGCACTGCTGGGGACCTAAATGTTGTGCGAAATGGGCATTGTCCAGATGTAAATTATCTGTTTGGACCAGAGAGCGTCTGCACAGGGGTGGCTAAAGACGTCTGGCTAGAAATCAGTGAGTATCCAGTAATGCTATGTTTAGGACCAGTGTTTTCCAGTTCAGAGGAGGCCAGAGGACAACTACCATGTTGGATACCCCATGTCCATGATGGCTTATGCAATAAATGAGCCTCCCCAATCAGCCTACTATCTACCTGAAGGGATTTCCTTGGCTATATGGTGGTTTCTATCCCGTAGATTTGCTGCCGTTGCCTTTCGGTTTGCCACCTTCAGGCCAAAAAAACCTTTTGGCCCACCGCACACCAGCGATAACACCCAATATATAAAGCTCACCTAAAAGAACATCCATACAGGGCGCTTATAGGTGTCCAGGCACCTCAGCCTAAGAATATTGGATGAGCCCATGTTACGTTTCCATATCACGTCCATTAAACGCACCGTGCTTGAGCTCCCTGCTGGACGCACTCGCTCAAACTCTTGACACAGAAGGACAAGATCTGGCTTCTCCACGCAGCCTGAGATGTCGACGCTGTTTGAAGTCAGGTAGTCCTTCAGCTCCTTGACGAAGCATGAGGCCCAGTTTTTGGTGGTGTCGCTGGCCATGGTGCGGCTAGCTAGGGTTTAAGCTAGGGTCACTAACTGTCTCCGGGCCTCTAAAAAATGTCTGCAAAGGAAATTCAGGGGTCTGCATAGTTTGCAGAGTGGTTGGGATAGCAACCTAGGTTGATGCAGCGTCCAGAATGAGTGTTGTAAGAACTGATGCCGGCTGATAATATTGAGTGTTCAGACATGCTCCTGAAGAGCAACATCCCTTGGTGGGTCATATCCATGACGGTGGTCAGCTGAAACAGCGTTCTAACCAAACTATCGCTACTATTAGTATTATAGTGGTGAAATCACGTCAATATATGACTGCTAATAGCAAGTGCATGTGATCGCACCACATGATTCTTAGTGTCCGGGCCAATGGCGTTCGGTATAGGGAGTAAGCAGCCTGAACGAACCTCGACCAGAAGGTTCAGACCATAAAAAAGAAGAAAAATTTATTCCACTGTAGACTTTGAACCAAGGCTTGCTTCTGGTTTTTGACCGCATTGCGATGCGAGTGTGTGGGGTGCACTCAAATGCAATGCATGCATGCGGTGTGTGGGGTGCACTCACTGGGGTGCACTCAGGTGTCGAACATACCGTGGTACACTGCGAGTGGGTGCTCTTCTGCAACGCTAAAATATCGCAAATGGATGTTACTTATTTGGGTTTTGAATGACGAGGACTTTCGGAACTGGGAAAGCAGTGCTGCATACGTTGCACAGCACGCTGGAAAGCGGGAGAGCGGGAAAGCGGGAAAGCGGTGCATGCAACGAAACCCCCTACCAACGCATGCGATAGTATTCACGAGGATCCTGGGGTAGTCTATAACACCGTTGAAGGTTCGATTGCACGCCTAGCCTGGACTTGGCTTACCGCAGAGGTTGGGCAGTCATCACCCATCGACCAAGCAGCCATGCAAGCAGTGGCGTGCAGAGGACAGCGAATCAGGTGCAGGAGGCCACTTTCTTATGCTTGTCCCGAGCAACATACACGCTTTTGGGCAGGTTTTGTGTAGGACTGATCTCTCCAAGGACTTTCTGTGGGGGCCTAGCATTTCCCTCCCCGTTATGATGCCAGCAGACAGCTCCTGCTATTGCCACTGTGATCCCCGGCCTTGCAGACAGCTCCTGCTATTGCAACTTCAACAGTGTTGCCTTTGCAGGCTCCCATACTTGTGCAACCCTGTAGGCTCTCGTGCTTGTTTACACAAGACGCCAATCATGCATCCGTTGGCTCATGCCACTGCTGGCAGTGGCACCATTATGGCCGCCTGGCGGGTGCCCTTCGATGCCCTGGTGTGAGCCTCCTGTGTTGCGCTTGCACACAGCGCTGAGGCACACACAATTGGGATGGCATTGGCGTTCAATAAAAAACATAGCGATGGCGCCCACCAGTCGTAGGGGCTTACCAATCAATGTAGTGGTAATATACCATGCAATCAATCTCCTGCTCAGCCATGAAATGGGGCGCTGGATTAGCGATTTCTTGTATTTGGGGCGCCGGAGCGGCAGTAACCACCCTCGTCAGTGCGCGGCTGCCCCCCTGCGCTGCGCCAGCGCCTCATCCGCCTCCCTCGCCCTTTGCAGCATCTCACTCACTGCCCCCATGTCGCTGCTGGCGCCCACCAAATCGTAGGGCATGCCGTATGCGGTGCGCCCCCCTGGGTGGATGACCCCTGGCGCGCTGATGATCCGAAAGTCAAGCGGCTGACCTGCAGAATGGAGTTGCAGGAGTGGGGTTGATATTGTTTTAGGGCTGAGGAAGGGCATCATGCACGCTTCATGTTTGGGCCATGCGTCCTGCAAGCACAGTCATGGTGGAGAAATTGGTGGGCAGGAGGGTCATGGCTTTCTGTGCGCTAACCCCTCCTCCTTAACTAATGCGCCTGTTCAAAGAATGGCTGCGAAATTGTTCACTATTTATTTATTTATTTCCTGCAGTCCTGCATACCATGGCATGTGCATTACTCACCCTGCTGCGCATGCCCGTTCGCCATGCCCACATGCGCCTCCCCCCCATTCGCAGCCTCCACCCCATTGGCAGCCTCCACACCATTCGCATCCTCCCCCCCATTCGCACGCGCCACCCCCGCCTCCCCCGCGTCCCGCTCCTCCGAGTGCATGTGCGTGTATGGCAGCTCCTCCCAGCTGAACAGCAGCGGGCCGGTGGTGTTCCACGCGGGGTTGAAGTCCAGGAGCACCACCCTGTTGGTGGTGGTCACGTACACGTCGTAGGTGTCTGCGTGGGAGGGTTTAGTGTTATGGTTTAGGGTTAGGATGTAGGGTTTCAGGTGTATGGTTTAGGTGTAAGTCAAACCAAGGGGTGAGCCATCATTAATCAGACCTGTAGGAGAGGTGGAGACGCACATGAACGGGTCAGCGAGTACTGACAAAATAACGAGTTGCCCCCGCACAAGCTGCAGTGAGTACCCACCCGCCCATATATTGGCAGCAGCACACTCAACCAATGCACAAGGAGGTTTGTAGGGTTGACGTGTGCGGTGACAGCCGTGCACGTACAGTCTGTCGTGCTGAACTTGTGCTCTATGTGCTCCTCGTGAAACTCCAGTATGAGCTCCTGCAACTGGTCCTGCAAGCCGAGCAGCCCAGGAAAGTGCTGCGTGATGTCGCGCTGGGACACACCTGGAGCCAGCAAAAACAAGCGAATGAATAAGACAACAAATACAACTCAATTTGTTTGGGATGTGACCGAATGTGCATGATTTGCTTTTTTATGCAGTGCTTGGTCGACAGATTTACGCTGTGGAATACTACATTTTTGCAGTAAGCTGCCGGATCTGTTCGGTGACGTCGCACACTTCTAGGGTTACATGGTGTCTTCCGATGATGGAACAAAGGATGTGTGCGGTGGGATTTGCGCCCCCGTTGCCGAGCTGGCTGGCAGCATGCAGCAGCTGGTGGCAGCCGGGGGATGTTTGCTGTCGGCCCCACTGCATTCGGGTCTGGATCATGGCACATGACCAGCCTCGCCAAGGATAAAGGGCCATGACAATTGTAGTAGGAGTTTGGAACTTCTAAATCCATACTATGAATGTTCAGCTAACTGCCTGTACCGCTGGAATGCATGTAAGCGTGGATGGTTCAAAAGTCCTTAATTCTGCCCTAAACATCTCTCTATCATGCAGTGGTTTCCTAGTTGCACCATAAATGCCTATGGCAGTGTACATTCAAGCGGATGTACTCCCTGCATTTTCTGAATTGACTCTCAAAGATTTGGAGCTGCCTAGGGCATTATCAATTTGCCTGAGAGCTCACCCACGAGGTCGTGGTTGGCCACGAAGCAGCGGAACTCGCGCTCCGGCCGCAGGTCGTGCCACCGCCGCAGCACCAGGCTGTATGTCACCGGTTGGCTGGGGGGCGAGGCGCAGTCCCTGAACGCCAGGGACACATCATGCGCCACGCGGTCAGAGCTCTTGAGCAGCAGCACCACCTGCAAATAAAATAACAGGTTGTGAGCAAGCCATGAGAGTGGATTAATCCATCATTTCAGAATTTCATTTGTTGCAAATTTACATGCGCAACGCGGTCAGAGCTCTTGAGCAGCAGCACCACCTGCAGGCACAACAACAGGTTTGCGAGCAAATCATTGAGCAGCAAACAATAAACTACATCAGATATCTGTTACAAAGTCCACAGAATTTCAATGACATAGTATGATATAAGAAACCACCAATCGCTGTATGCAATACAATTTATATCCCACGAATCCCTGATCCACGAGTGCGCAACCAAACTGCTTGATTGCAAAAACCCTAAAAGAAATCCTAAACCCTATACCCTCACCTGGTCTGCATTTGAGCAGCGCAGGGTGTTGCCGGGATTCATCCAGGTGGCGTCATGTGGGCAGCTCCACGCCAGCTTGGGTGCCACGTCACTCCCCAGTGCGGCAATGGCGTCATCTATCTCAGCCATCAGCTCAGGGAAGTGGGGCACCTGCAGGGTGCCACCATAGATGTAAATAACAACATAAAACCTCTGCATCTTATTCATTACTAATCTTTGTAACCACGATTGATCATGATGAAATAATCGTGCCGAATTATTACTTGTCCATTCTTGAAGTGATTTTATTGCTAGATCACAACCAGAGCCAAGTGTGTATGGATTGTGACCTAGCAAAGTGACGTCACAATGGTGTGTGTGTGCGTGTGTTACCTGTGGTGCGTCGCCATCGCTGCCACTGCCCTCCGCCCCATCCTCGTCTGACCACTCTCGGTAGTCATCTTCGTCTGCAAATTGGTCCTGAGCGGCGCGTATGTGCAGCTGCACAGGAAAGGTTACAAAATAAATAAAGGACTTTATCAAGAACATGACACACTACTGGGGGAAAGGTGGTGGCGGTGGAGGGTGGGTGGTGCTAGATAGTGGTGATGGGGAGGGGGCGTGTGGCGTATGGCGCATGCGTATGGCGGGTGGAGTGGGTGTAATTACACCGCCCATGCGCCACACCATGACAGCGTTGGCATGGCAGCAGTGGTACGAGGCATGTGGGGGTGTACTGGTTTGGTATAGCACAGCACCGCACAGCAGTAGCACAGGCACCACCGCGAAGTAAGGGTGCACACGGGTGTGTTCTATAAGGGTATTGTCTGTAAGGGCTCTCACCGCTCTGCTGTCTTCAGTGAGGTATATGCCATCCGCCACCAGGTAGTCCACAAACTCCTGTGGCAGCTGAATGACCTTGCAGCGGTGGGTCAGGTGGCTGAAGCGGGGGTACCACTCGGAAAACATAAACTGCACCAGCTGGTCGCCATCCATGGAAGCTGCCAGGGAGGTCAGTAAGGAAGACTGATTGTTCTAGTAATACAACCACAACGTGTAGGACTAGTCCAAGCTTTGCACTAGTCTAAGTGCTTGTAAAGTAGTCTCCAGAAAAGAGCGTGGCTGACATCTGTGGCTAGGTTGCTTGCATATGGCTAGAACGAAGCATCAACGGATAGTGGGCGCAAACTTGTTGGACCATATGTCGAAGGTGCGTTAAGTAAAACGTGTTACCGCAGGGAGGGGTGTTGAAGGCCAGGTGGCTGGTTGATTTGCGAAGGGGCATGTGGCCTACATGCCACCGAGACACTTGAGACTTTTGCTGGTTGTTGCAGGCAACAGAAGCAAGTCCAAGCAACTGGAATCAGTGGGTTTACGACTGTGAAAATATACTAGCGAAACACTGAACTGGCAAGTCCCCACTTATAACAAAAAGCTGTTGTCGAATGCATGCATGCACTCTTGGAAGTTGTGTCAAGCGGTACAGCCGTTGGTGGGTTATAACGAGCTGAATATGCTGACGATTAGAGCTGCCGCATTGTTGATAAGCTGGCCGAAAGGCTTCGAGGCGCTAGCTGGGTGCCCGTTTTCTGCTGCAGCTATGGCTGCCAGCGCCCTCGTTTATTTCCAGTATGATACAACTCTTGCCAATGCATGCATCTTGAGAAGTCCTTCCACAGAACGTTGGCGAAAGCTGTTTGTTTCGCCAGGTTTTGCTTGCTTTCTGTCACTTGTTGACACCGCAGTACAGCAGACAGCAGCCCGACAGCAGCAGGTATTGCTGCAAAAGGGCAACTCCGTTTGCCGTCGCTGCACTGCACGGAGACTTTCGCTTGGGCAGTCTTCGAGTTTTTTGACACGATAATCAAACCGCCGGAAGAGATACTGGACTGCTCACAGTTAGAAGGCGTCCTCGGGGGTGAACCAAGTGACAGCCAACTTTGAACCTTGCAGCTCTGATCGCTGCAGCAGTGCACTAAACAGCAGCCTAACAGGTCCACCCTAGGCCTAGCAGTGGACGCCAACCCAAGCAGTGTTAAGTTGTCTTGACCTCTGAATAACAGCCACCAGGTGACGTGGCGACACGGGGCAGGGTATGCCAACACATTGGCTATGCATGCAAATATGGCCACCACCAGCCAGCAGCTGATCAAGGACTAGCAGCTCACAGACGTACGTCTATCACTGAAACGGGCTCGGGAGGTCAGCAAACACACCTCTCAGCGGAACTGGGGCCCTGAGGGTCCAGCCCTCTCAGCAGCTTGCCTCCAAGCCTGCCAGCAGAACCCTACTTTTTATCAGATAAGGCTGCCATCAGAAGCCTTCTAGGGCCAGCCAAAGCCTGTGCCCCGTCAATACCACCATATGTATACACCTCTCATCTGAGTAGCACCTGCAGCAGGCGCCCTTGGCCCAGCAGGCATGGCTTCGGCTATGGCGGGCAAGGCGGGCATGGAAGCTGGCAAGAGCGAGGAGAAGCCCCCAGTGGTCACCAAGGACACCTTCCAGGAGCCCAACCTGCCAAGGAAAATGTGAGTTGCACCTGGTATACGGTAGTGCTTGCTACAGTCTGCGTGTTTTCCATAACCTGAGCCTTAGGCTGGAGTTTTGGATTGCATAGCAATCCAAAGTGTTTTGGTACTGCATTGCAATATGGTGCCAATGCAGACTACCTGGGAAAGGGGGCATTTATGCACTGCACCATGGCGTGGCACGCAGCATGCTCGCTGAAATGCACCAGTTCTGATTAACGTAACTTGGTGGGTGTTGCAGTCAGCAGATTGAGTTTGGGCTCTTCTCTCCGTCTGAGATCATCCAAACGTCAGAGTTCCATGTCTTTGAGCGGGCGCTGTACAAGGTATGGATGCGCACCCACCTGCAACATAGCGTGTGCACGGCAGTGGTGTGCACGACAAGACAGCAAGGCACTCAATGGATCCCTATGTATGTGCATATCCGCGCACTGCAGAGTATGTGGATCCCACCATCTGTGCATTGCTGTGCCTGACGCATTTGGTCCCGTTCCCCTGTCTTGGTAAAGCTTAGCTTGCCCCTAAACCCTAATGTTGACCCTGCACCCCTTGCGGAGGCCTGTGCCCAAGCCCGTGCCCAATGGCATGCTGGACCTGACCCGTAAAACCCTAAACCCAACTCCACATGAGTCCTTAAACCCTAAAACCCTACTCCGCATGCAGATGCCTGAGCGCAAGCCCATGCCCAATGGCGTGCTGGACCTGCGGCTAGGTGTGAGTAACAAGACCGCTGTGTGCCAAACATGCGGCCAGAAGCTGGCGGACTGCACAGGCCACTTTGGTGCGAATGAAACCCAATTATTGAAATAAAAAAATGAATAAATGCATAATAATTCGCAATTACTCCAAACCTCCTGCCTATTCATGCAATGTCATACCCTGCGCAACCCTAATACAATACCCTGCTGGACATTCTCACATTCTCTTGCTTCTTTTTGGCAGCCATTTCCTGCTTCTGTCCAGAAGCAGCCATGTATACCGCCTGATCAGTATGATTTGGAGAAATCTCCATATGGAAAATGACTTGCTTGCTACCATGTCCCCAGGCTACATCAAGCTTGAGCTGCCTGTGTTCCACATCGGGTACTTCAAGAACACGGTCCAGATCCTGCAGTGCATCTGCAAGAAGTGCTCAAGGGTGCTGCTGCCGGAGGATGAGCGCAGAACGTCCCTGCGGTAAGGATGTAGGGTGCAGGGTAAAAGGTTTAGGGTCTAGGTTGCTGCTGCCGGTGGATGAGCGGCAAGCATCCCTGCGGTAATGGTGTAGGGCTAGATGTTTAGGGTGGTGCAGCTCGAGGGTGAGCAATGTGGCTTTTAGAATGCTCGTACTTACTTACCTCTCCCCGCATCAATGTTTTTGTGTAACTACCCTAACACTGTTACCTATACCGTTTCCCCCCATCTATCCCGTAAGTGTGCAAAACCCTAAACCCTAACCCTTACTCCCACCTTGCCCCTCAGCCGCTTCCGCAACCCCAAGCTGGAGCGTGTGCAGCGCGCCGCCCTGTTCAAGCGCGTCAACGAGAAGTGCAAGAGGCAGCGCGTGTGCGAGGCGTGCGGGGAGTACAACGGCACGGTCAAGTGGGTACCCCAAACCCTAAACCCCAAACCCTGAATTCGTGTCACCGTCAATTGAGCGCACATCTGCCGAATTAGTTGGGTATGTGGGTTTTTAATGCATTCCAGCAATACAGCCAGATTAGCAGTCAGCCTTGCCGAACCATGCGCCATTCAACTCTGTCTTAGCATCGCTTATACCATCAGCTGACCATTAACTTTAGACCCTACACTCCACCTGCAGGAAGGTTCCCCAGAGCCTGAAGATCATGCATGACAAATACGCCAAGAACAACGCGCTGCACGAGGCATACTGCGGGGAGCTGGCCATGGCAGCAATGCACAACGACCAGGTGGGCTGCTTGTGATTTCACCAAAAATGTGTAATGTACCATGACCCTTGTTCATTTGTTGGAAGTACTTGTTTGGAATTTCTGGTCGATCATTTCTATATGAGGACCGTTATTATCCCTCCACAAGGGGGGAGCAAGAGAACATGCGGCTGGGTCTATAGACACCAAGACACCCTAAAACCCTAAATCTGCTAGAGTTTCTGAATGTGCACCCACAACTGCTTCAGGTGGGAGCCAACCTGACACGCATCGCGGACGACCTCAACCCTATTAGGGTTTTGGCGCTGTTCACCGCGGTCAGCCAGTCGGACTGTGAGCTTCTCAACCTGTCTGGGCGCCCCGAGCATCTGCTGATGACTCACCTGCCTGTGCCCCCGGTGTGCATCCGCCCCTCGGTGGAGATGGACACGGGCGCTGGCAGCAATGAGGATGACATCACCATGAAGCTCATGGTGCGATGGCAGTGTTCAGGGTTTGGGTTAGGGGTGAAGGTGGAGGGTTTGGTGATTCGGTGGTTCAAACCATGTGGATGCAATGTGGATTGAGAGTTTTACTGGGTTGGTTGTTGCAGGCAGTTCCTTGGTATCCTATGCATGCTGGCAAAAGGTTCACATCCCTGCTGGTTGCTGCCACATCTCCATGCTCCATGCCCCGCAGTGCACATGGTCAGCCTCCTAAGTACTCATTGTATTACCCCCTCCTCGCGCAGCAAATCATCGAAGTGAACAACATCCTGCGCCAGGGCCTTGAGAAGGGCCTGCCCATCGTCAACCTGGTGGAGAACTGGGACTTCCTGCAGGTGCAGGCGGCGTGCTACATCAACTCGGACCTGCCGGGCCTGCCCAGCCAGTTCCAGGCGCCGGGCAAACCACTCAGGTGGGGCGTGTTTCATATTTCTTGGACATGCACAGCATCCCAGAAGCATTGTGACAGAGGGGCAAAGGTATGGGAGCACTGTTGTGGCAGGGGCAGGCCTGCTATCTCTCCAAAGCGCCTGCAGAAACAGTGTCACATGCTGTATCTTACTTCTTCCTATTTATCTTCCTGCAAATTTTTCTCATTCAAGGGCTTTGTGCAAGCAGGGCCGCTTTCGCAGCAACTTCAGCAACAATTGGCTAGAATTTTCAAAAATGGACAAGAAGTGGGCAATAATGGAAAAAGCTATACTAATATAAAATTAACCTCGGACAAACTAAGCAAAATGAACATCAACCCCTGATCTGCCATGTTCTTCCAGGGGGTTTGTGCAGCGCCTCAAGGGCAAGCAGGGGCGCTTCCGCGGCAACCTGAGCGGCAAGCGGGTGGACTTCAGCGGGCGCACCGTCATCTCCCCAGACCCTAACCTTAGGGTTGACGAGGTGTGCGTGCCTCAGCTCATGGCCACCACGCTCACTTACCCCGAGAGGGTCACCCCGCACAACATCGAGCGACTGAGGCTGTGCGTGCTGAATGGTGGGTGGCCGACACGCATGGGATTTAGGTGTTCATACCGCAGTGATTTTGGCTGAAACTTGTGCACAAAATCTTTTGCAAGTCCCCACACAAAAGTCCCCAACTAAGCACAATCCCGAAGGCGTCTTCCAAATTTCTGACTGCTCACATGGAAGCTCCACATGCATGTTTTAGGGAGCTTTCGTTCTCCTGGTTTAGGGTACAGAGTGCAGGGTTTTGTCTGCATCCCGCTACAGGCTTGAGCACCTGGGTAGTCAAGCTTTGCAGCTTTGGGATTCAAGGTTTTGTTGGTCACACCATGGGCACCTTGCCAGCAGTAGGGTGTAGGGTCCACTGTTCCACCTGATTCCCCCCCTGCAGGCATGGGCACCTGGCCAGGCGCCAACTTTGTGATCTTCCCTGATGGTGGCAAGTGGTTCCTCAAATTTGGTGACAGGCGGCGGATCGCCACAGAGCTCAAAGTGAGTGGCACCCCATAACTACCCAGGTTAGGATTCATAATCCTGTGCTCACATACCCGTACTTTGGCGACAGGCAGGGAATCGCCTCAGTGGGTGCATAGTGTCACCACAAACCCTGAACCTACTCCCTAGACCATAAGCGACACCCTTACCTTGTTGCGTGCAGGATAGCATTTTGGTTGAGCACCACCTGTGCAACGGGGTTTGGGTGTTTTAAACAACCCCAAAAACTACTCCCTAAACCCTAAGCATTATCCTTACCTTTTGCTGTGCAGATTGGCGACGTGGTTGAGCGCCACCTGTGCAACGGTGACGTGGTGCTGTTCAACCGCCAGCCCTCCCTGCATCGGATGTCAATCATGGCGCACAGGGCTCGTGTCCTACCCTGGAGGTAAGCATGAACCCTAAAACGCTAAACCCATGAGGAAATCTCCTAACTGCCTGTGGGCTATAGGCTGCCACGTGTTGGTTGCATGTGTTCTAGCCGTGCTGCAGGAGCGCATCTATGCTGAAGAGTGGGAAGGAATGGCCCATGCATGGCACAAGCCTCTGCAGCCTTTGCCAAGAGCAATGTGCACATGTTATCTGTAACTCAACCACCACCCAGCAGCCCACCTTGCCCCAGCACCCTGCACTTGAATGGGCTCTTGAACCCCCTATGATCCACCTCCCAGTAACACTCTCCCCACCCCCTCGCCACAATTCCTTCCCCCCAGGACCCTGCGCTTTAACGAGTGCGTGTGCAACCCCTACAACGCCGATTTCGATGGTGACGAGATGAACCTGCACGTGCCCCAGACCGAGGAGGCGCGCGCAGAGGCCCTGCACCTCATGGGGGTGACAAACAACCTGTGCACGCCAAAGTCGGGAGAGATCCTCATTGCAGCAACCCAGGTGGGTGGTGGAGAGGCTTGATCATTTGGTGCTGGGGAGGCATTTGTTGTCCACCTTTCGTGCCATTTTTGTGACATGTGACCTAGCAAGTTTGTCCTTGCTGACAAGCTGTTTAGGGTTTAGGGTTTAGGGTTTAGGATTTAGGGTTTAAAAAACAACGAAGATATAAGCACTGCCTGTCTGGTAGGAAGTTCCTACTAGGAACATCAACCTCCCTGCAAGACCCTGAACCCTAAACCCGAAACCCTTGTCTCCCGCAGGACTCCCTGACCTCCGCCTTTCTCCTGACCAGCAAGGACAAGTTCTACACCCCATTCACAAACCGTAATCCCTACCCTCGCAGGACTTCCTGACCTCCGCCTTCCTCCTGACCAGCAAGGACAAGTTCTACAGTCGCGCGCAGCTTGGCCAGATGTGCGCATTCATGGGGGACGCCCTTGACCATGTGGACTTCCCGCTGCCAGCCATCATCAAGCCGCTGGAGCTGTGGACGGGCAAGCAGGTGTTCAGCATGCTGGTGCGCCCAAACGCGAGCACCAGGTGAGAAAGGAAATCCTTGGTGCAAAACCTTTGCAAAATTCTTAATCCTTGTCTTGCATGTGGACGGGCAAGAAGGTGTTCAGAGTGCTAGGTGCTGGGCAGCACCAGGTGAGGGACACGCTCTAAATTAAAACCTGAACCCACTCCTGAACACTTCTCCCTCACTCAATCTCCAGGATCTTTGTGAACCTTGAGACCAGCGAGAAGACCTACACGCGCGGCGAGCACATGTGTCCTGCTGACGGCTACGTGTGCTTCCACAACAGCATCCTGGTGTGCGGACACCTGGGCAAGGCCACGCTGGGCAATGGGAACAAGTCAAGCTTGTTCCAGGTGGGGGATTACGTAGGGTGTAGGGTCATGTGGTGTCACCAATATAGGGCAATCAGATTAGTTTAGGGCTCAGGGTACCATTGAGGGCAATCGTATAGGGTTTTGGATTGATGTCTGGGGTGTTCAGGGTTTGTTGCTGGTGTCCCCGCTTGGGAAAGGCAACGCTGGTGAATAGGGACATTTGAAGCCAATTGCTGGGTGGGACTGCAGGGTGCTGTTACTCCCCCCTGTAAGCGGCTGCAAGTGTCAATTAGTGCTCACTATGCTATGCTATGCCATGCCATGCCATGCCCCACCCTGCTATGCCATACCCTGAGAACCCTGAGCTGGGCTTGGCAGGCTCGCTATGCATCCATGACAAGGGTTTCTCCATTGGGATGACCATACCTTGAATGATTTTCTCAAAGTGATCCCTCGTCTCCTCCCCTTTCCCAGGTGCTCAGCGCTGACTTCTCCCCCCTGGCAGCTGCCGAGTGCATGAACCGCCTGGCCAAGCTGAGCTCGAGGTTCATCGGGGACAGGGGATTTTCCATCGGGATTGACGACGTCACGCCGGCGGAGAAGTTGAGGATTGCAAAGACGGAAAAGGTACCAGGCCCATTTTAGGAGGGGTTTTTTTCTCGGTCTACTTGTAGATTTAGCAGTAGAATGCGCCGCATTTTCTTGCTCTATTGTGCTCATTCGCTAGTTCCCTTCACTCCCAGATGCAGGGAGGTTACCCTGGAGGTTATGCACCTGCCAGCATCTCATCAGCGCATGCAGCAGGGCCCAGCTGAATGGACTGCCTTTATGATAGGTTACTAATTGTGATAAGAATGCGATTAAGTTTGCCACTGCTCCCCACTTTCAGATGCAGGAGGGTTACCGCACCTGCCAGGACCTGATCAGCGCGTACAGCAAGGGCCAGCTGGCGCTGCAGCCTGGCTGCGATGCGGAGCAGTCCCTGGAGGCAGAGGTCAGCGGAGTACTCAACGGGATCAGAGAACAAGTGGCAAAGGTAGGGGGTGGGGACAGCTGAAAACCCCCAAACCCTGAAAATTTAGAATCCTTATGGAGTGGGAACATAGTAAACATCCCTGAGGGCAAACCCTAAACCCTATTTACCCCCCGCCCCAGGTGTACATGTCAGGGCATGCTGCAGATGAGCCACTGCAAGTCCAACGTACATTCTAGATTTAAATCCCAATGTAGGCAAACCCTGAACCAATCCCTGCCCCTATTCAGGTGTGCATGTCCGGCCTGCACTGGCACAACAGCCCTCTGCAGATGAGCCAGTGTGGATCCAAGGGGTCGCCCATCAACATCGCACAGATGGTGGCGTGCGTGGGGCAGCAGAGTGTGGGTGGCAAGCGCGCACCCAACGGGTTCAAGGACAGGACGCTGCCGCACTTTCCCAGGGGGGACAAGACACCTGAGGGTGCGTGCGTGGGATGGTCTGGGTTTGGTTGATGGCTCTGGGGGCGGAACATGTGCCTATTGTGTGTGTCTGGTTGCCTGCCTTGTTTAAAGGCGAGGTGCATATCCTAAAGCACACAAGAAGGTTGACAAATAGAGCCACCATCCTCAGCACGCTGCCACCCACCCCCATCCCACCCCAGCCCCCACCCCTCCCCAGGGCTTTGGCCAACTCCTTCCACTTACGCACGACCCCAACCGAACATCTCCTTTCCACACCAGAAAGCACCAAAACGGGGATTCTTCCCTGCTCCAAAACACCTACCACTCCCAAAGCATGCCCCCCCCCCCCCCCTTCCCCTCCCCGCACACATTGATCCCCACCTCACACCCCTCACGCCCCATCCACCACCCCCGCAGGCAAGGGCTTTGTGGCCAACTCCTTCTACTCCGGCCTCACCCCCACCGAGTTTTTTTTCCACACAATGGCGGGCAGGGAGGGACTGGTGGACACCGCGGTCAAGACGGCAGAGACGGGGTACATGTCGCGGAGGCTCATGAAGGCCCTGGAGGACCTGTACACGCACTACGACAACACGGTGAGCACCCTCAAACCTTAAACCTAGGAATTGAATTTTTAATGTACTAAAACCCTAAACCCTTGAAGCTGATGAAGGCGCTGGAGGACTTGTACACACACTATGATAACAGCGTAAGGACCCTGCTAAACCTTAACTTATGGCAACCCAAAACCCTGATGTCCTGAATATTTTCAGAATCTCTTAAACCCTGAAACCTTGATATTTTGTGGGTTTTGAGGTTGCGTTAACATTGGAGACTTGCAGATATTTGCAGAAGTGGTAATTAGTACAAAGTTAAAATCTTACTTGTACTGCCATGCAGGTGCGCAATGCGGCAGGGGGTATTGTGCAGCTGCAGTATGGTGAGGACGGGCTGGATCCTGTGGGGATGGAGGCAAAGGACGGGTCCCCAGTGGATTTTGTGCACGTGATGTCGCTGGTGCGCGCCACGCACCCGCGCAGCAGCGCTCTCGACCAAAAGGTGAGGTTAGGGCCTGGTTTAGGGTGAAAGGATCCACTTATCATTCATGGGTTAAAACGACCCACCTTATCCCAAATCCCAAAATTGCACCCGTTGTTGGAATTCCCTATTTACAACCATGCACCCAATTTGAGGCCATGTCCTGGCCTTGAGCTGCAGCTGGCAGTGAAGGTTTCCTGGCAACGTTTTTCCCTTTTCTCTATAAAACCGTACTATACACCCTATAAAGCACCCTTTCAAAACCCTATATGGCACCTAGTAAAAATCTCTGCGCCCTTGCAGGCCCTGCTACCCTGTGAGCTTGAGTCCCAGCTGGCATTTGAGCTGCAGCGGCCGCAGCTGGCAGTGGAGGACCCCACAGTCATGTCACGATCCACCTCGCCACCCTACGCAACCTCCTCCTGCAGCGAGGCGTTCCGAGCGGCAGTCACCGACTTTGTAGGTAGGGTAATTGGACTTGCATGAGGGAGCAGACAGAGGGCTACGCAGCCTAATCCCACGGATAAGCGCGTCGGCTCAGACGTGCAAAAGTGCTCCTGTTCGCAAATAGTAATAGTAATGTTAATATGTAAAACAATAACAAGAATATAGAAGAAGGAAATGCATACCTTCATCATTGCATGTTTTCTTGTGTAAATGGCACCCTTCCCACCCTCTCATCCCTCTGTTTTCACCCCAGGCGCCCACATCAGCCAGCTGGCGGCCATGCGGGCGAGGGTGGGGCTGCCCGTCAGGGTGCGCGCGGTGGTGCCCCAGGCGCCCACAGCACTGGAGGTGCACAGGTGCGGGCGGGTGGTGGTGTGTGAGTTTGGTGTATGGGGCAGCCTGGCTCTGTGGTAGGGGAGGAAATGCATTATGTGTGCTTGGGTGTGGATGCGGGTGGGTGTGGTGGTGTGGTTCGTTGCCAGGCAGCAAGGTTCGTTGCCAGGCAGCGAGGTTTGGTGTGGCGCAAGGGGAGGAGATACGTGTATTCCACAATGTTTTTTTGTGTGTTGAAAACAACGGGTGTGGTGGTGCGCATGGGGCGCAAGGGGAGGAATTGTGTACGGCGCGGTAGTAATAATGGGTGAATTATTTTAGCCTTATAATAGGGAACACATGTATGATTGTGTGCTTGTGCAGGGCGCAAGGGGGTGAACGTGAAACACTGCAACAGGAGCGGGAGGATGCGCTGGAGGTGGCTGCGCGTGAGCGGGTGTTTGACATTTGCAGCATGACCAGCGCTGAGCTGCGCACATTCATCGAGCAGTGTGTGGACAGGTGTGTGCAGGGTGGCGGCCTGTATAGGAAGCATGTGCAACAACATGTGAGGTCTCACAGGCACCTGTGTGCGGGCCTGTGTGTGGACAGGTGAGGGGCGCTTTGCTGCATTGTACAGGAACACAAACGGATGGCTGAGGCCAAGCAGGGTGGGGTTGCAGTCCCACATTGTGATGGACAAAAGAACACTGTACCATGAAAAAGAATGAAAATAGAAGAAAAAACCTACCCAAAGAATATTCTTGTTGTCCCCAGGTACGACATGAAGCGCATCGACCCCGGTGCCACGGTGGGTGCGGTGGGTGCGCAGTCCATTGGCGAGCCCGGCACGCAGATGACGCTCAAGACCTTCCACTTTGCCGGTGTGGCCTCCATGAACGTCACCTTGGGTGTGCCCCGCATCAAGGAGATCATCAACGCTGCAAAGAACATCTCAACGCCGATCATCGAGGTGGGGGTTTGGGTTAGAGTTCAGGGATAAGTTATGGGCTTGTGGGACTGGTAAGGTGGGGGCTGTGATCCGGCGATGCCTGCCAGCAGGCGGATTTTTGAGATAAAATAATTACAACCCAAGATATTGATTTTTTCTTTGATTAGATGGTTTAAATAATACCCCAGATACGCAATGTCAACAAATGAATGAAACCACAAAGAGAATAGAAAGAGAGATAGTTTACAACGTCATCTGTGGTCGCACCAGGTGGGCTCTCGGTATCCGACAACGTCAAGTCTGGGCGCATCGTGAAATGGCGAAATAAACTAAATTGATCAATGAAATTTTTGAACTATTAAAGCACTGAATCCGCCTGTGCCAGGTGGCGCTCTCTGTGTCTGACGACGTCAAGTCAGCGCGCATCGTGAAGGGGCGCATTGAGAAGACCACGCTTGGCTCCATTGCCGCCTCCATCCAGCTTGTGCTGCAGATGGGTGCTGCGTACATCGCGGTGCAGCTCAACTGGAAGGCAATCAGCGCGCTGCAGGTAACGCAAATAAGCAACCAGGAGGAATCATGATCATTGTGGCGCCCATTCGTCACGATGAATTTGAACCAGCAGAAAAGAACATTGCTTTTTTTATGCAGCGTGTCTCTGATAGGCTTCAGTCGCAACTGAGATTTGGTTACAAGCTGCTTACAATCATGAAGTCAGGTCAAACGGTCCGCATGGCCCTCATTTGAATATCTATTCAAAAATATATTCGATTATGTATTTCTTTAAAAGTAAATTCGATTATGTATTGTTTCAGGTGCTGTGTTTAAACTTACAATCCACACTTTCCTGCTGCAGCTGAGCGTTGACCTGTACATGGTTCGCGCCGCGCTCATCTGCGCCCCCAAGCTCAAACTCAAGGACGAGAACGTGCGCATCGTTGACGGGGAGGTGCAGATCCACCCCGCCAGGGACCGCCGCGCGCTGCTGTTCCACAACCTGCAGCTGGTGCTGCAGGCGGTGCCGCACGTCATCGTACAGGTGTGTTGATAGGATTGATAATGCCAATAGCAGTAATTTGAAGTATCTGATAGGTCGTGCAGTATGTTACGTAACAGATATGGGCATGCAGCTTAGCAGCAGAATAGCTGCGCAAGTTAGTTGCATGCGTTCCAGCAGGTACAGGCTGGCAGGTGCCTTACACAGGCTCCCCCACCGAGTTCTACCTTGTCAGACCATTACACCGTTCCTGGATTTGTACATTTTCAAGACCCTCCCACCAATATCCTCAAGATGCACTTGCGTCTTTTTCCCAATCCTCGCCACCTCCCGCAGGGCATCCCCAGCGTTGAGCGCGCCGTGATCAACACCGACAAGTCCGGCACCTACAAGCTGTTTGTGGAGGGGACCGGGCTGCTGCGGGTGATGGGGGTGCAGGTGGGGATGTAGCCGCCGCAATGGCTGAAACAACAGCAGAAGTATTGTCCAAATGTCTGAAACAACAGCAGGAATGCTGGCCAAATGTCTTGAAAACTGAAAACCTCGAAGTACCATATAAATACCATATAGTGTACTTGCAGCAAGGGAAATGTTGCTTTCTAGAGCCCTATCACTGCGCAATAGTCTCAGGAATGGCCAGGTTGAGGAGTCGGACACAAAGTGGTCCGAAACCCAAAACTAAAGGGTGAATCGATTTTGTGGTGCAGGGCGTGGATGCGCCCCATTGCGTGACCAACCACGTGGCGGAGGTGGAGAAGGCGCTGGGCATTGAGGCGGCTCGCAGTGTGATCATGAATGAGATTAAGCGCACCATGCAGGCGCACGGCATGACCATTGACAACCGCCACACCATGCTGCTGGCGGACTGCATGACGTACAAGGTGGGGGTGGGGGTGGGCAATTGGGGGTGAGAGTGTGCAAGGGAGGGTGATGCAGCTTGCCCCCAATTTATGGGTGCATGACAAGGGTAGGAGTGTGCTTCTGTTTGATGAACCTCTCTGGTTCATGAAAGCCTGCAATTCACGCCTCCACCAACCTAACCACCATTGAAGCAGAATCATGGTGATGTCACCAATTTTACACCGCTTATTGCTGATTGCACCCGTCGTCCTCTCTTCCTCCGTGCAGGGCGAGGTGCTTGGCATCACCCGCTTCGGCATCGCCAAGATGAAGGAGAGCGTGCTCATGCTCGCGTCCTTTGAGAAGACCACCGACCACCTGTTTGACGCGGCGCTGCACGGCTCGGTGGACAACATCACCGGGGTGAGCGAGTCGATCATCATGGGGATACCCATGCCCACGGGCACGGGCCTGTTCAAGGTGCGACACAACACTGCGGTGGTGCTGCCGCCACCCAGGCCGGCGCCGGTGCTGGCGTATTGATGGGTGGGAGGGGAGATGGGGGGGTGGAGCATGTGCTTGGCCCAACGGTGCCGGCCCCATGTTGATAAGGGAGCGAGTGAGGATAGAGGGGTTGGAGCAGCCTCCTGGCCCAACAGCGCTGGTGCTGGCATATTGACAAGGGGAGAGGGGGGAGGGAGGGGGGTGGAGCATCTGCTTGGCCCAACGGTGGCGGCGTGTTGATGGGAGCTGTGGGTACCAAAGGCGAGGGAGCGGGGGAATTCAAGGGTGGGGCGTGGAGTGGGTACAGAGAGGGGGCACAAAGGGAGGGGAGGGAGCGAGGGGGGTACAAATTGTGTTTATGAAACGAGAGGCAGAAGGGTGGACACAACCTCAGAATCTGATAAACCAGCAACCTTTTTTCTATTTGGTTGTCCAGGCATCGCGCTGCAGCATGGCAGGTTGGTGCCATTCATCTCAGGCGCTGCCCAGCCATGGTGGGCAAATGGAGTAGGGGTACATGTAGCAAATCTGGCAACATCTGGGCCTCTTGGTGCATCCATTTCCGAATTCTGAAAGGAGCGGTATGTTTTCAAATACCATGTTGGACGCTGTCTGTGCGCAGCTCCAGCTGTTAACATAATGATTTATGGTCACAGCCGCGAGAGTGGAGGGCATCTATTCGCTATTGCTGTGGACAATTATTTGCAATTGCACTCGGACAATAATTATTTTCTACAGCATCTAAGGATCAATATGAAGTTCCAGTTGAACAGCATGCTGATGCCATGGCCTGAGTAACACCACATGACTCTATAAATAGTTGTAACAGCCAGTAACAGCACTAACTATTTGAGAGACACACAGGTGCCATGGCCTCACGCTCTCACACTATCAATAGTTGACCTTTGCTTGATGGCAAACGACGCAGGGGATCCCAAAATGTATGCTAGGCAAATGGAAGAAACAAAACGACCCCAAAATGGTGGCACACTACAAGCCAGCAATCATCACACAGACAGGCTGGGCAGCTCTCAGTTAAGCATGGCGCAGGTAACAAGGACACAGTGATCATTCACAGGCTATCTAGGAAGTCCTCAAAGGACTGATTGTTACCGGTGGGGGCCGGCATACTCGCTGCGCCACTCACGCCACTAGCGCCGCTAGCAGCGGTCACCAATGTGCCACCTGTACTGCCAACTGGCAGCGCCAGCAAGGCATCCAGATCATCCAGGTCAGTGACCAATGGCTTGCCAGCTTTCACGCCACTTGCGCCAGGTGGCGGCCCCTTATTGGCTGTGGGAGCCATGCCCGGTTGTGCAGCCGCACGCACAGGCAGCGCGTGGGGTTTGGTAGGGTTGTAGGCTGTGGGGGCAGCGGGCCGTGCGGCGGCGGGGCGAGCGACGGGAGGGTGGAGGGGCTGGGCACCTGGAGGTTGCTGCCTGCCACTGGTGCTGGTGATAGGGCTATGGGGGACAGGGTCCAAGATTGATGGAGCACGTATGATTGGCAGAGCAAGTGACGTAGCATCTAGCTGACTTGATAGCACACCACCACCAGGGCCACCCAGTATTGCATCTATGTCCTCCTCATCCCTGCTCCGTCGCGGCCCCAACACCCCGCCAGATCCGCCTGATGGTCCATCCCCCGCCTGCACCCCTGGCATTGAACTCCTGGCCTGCACCCCTGGGACCGGGTGCGGCCCCAGACTGCTGCTGGAGGAAGGCTGTGCCATAGGCTGCGTCTTGATGGGTGGCAGGCGGTGGGGCTTGGTAACGATCACAGCTGTATCGCTGCTAGGTGGCAGCGCTGGATCGCAACTGGTCGCTGGCTGATCGCTGGCAGGTGCCGCAAGGGGGGCGGCTGGGGTGGGGTGTGATTGGGAGGGGGTAGTGGTGGATGTCTTACTTGGTAGCTCGCTGACCAGGGGTGTAGGGGAGGGGTTGTCGACGGGGAGGAAGTCCGGGTCAATGCCCAAGACTTCGTGCAATGGGAGGTGCGACAGGGAGGCTGCCAGGTCGTCGAGATTGATCACAAAATCCTGCGTGCCAGGGGGTTGAATCGGGTGTGGCCGATGATAAAATAGAAAATCGTGCCCATGGAACTGAGAAAATGCTCTCCCTGTCCAAAATGCGGTCTACAGTTTCAGCCCTGGTTCCCTTTGTGAAAATACTGTTGTGTGCATGAACATGATAATAATAAACTAATGAATAAAAGCTCGACGAAGCCCGTAAGGGGCGTAGGCAACTCTCGGGCGAGGGGACTCCCAGTCCCGGAGGCTTGTCATGCATGCAACATAGTGATGTTTCCTCCCCACCTGTAGCACGTTCACCGAGTCCCCTTTGGGCAGCAGGGCCTCCCACTCCTCAAACGCAGCGTGCCGGTAGCGGTGGGCGCTAGCCAAACCCTCACTCTGCACCACATCAGTACACGTTATCTCACGAGGGACTCCCATGCATGGCATAACAACAAGGAAAGCTGCGGCATGGCGTGGCGGACCAGATCTCGCAAGATTAGAGAACGGCAATGCTTGGTGCGGCACATGCACAACTGCCTGTCAAACTTGTTGAAATTTCTGGATGCAGTAACTAACTATCCAGCTGATCGCATGGCGTGGCATGGCATGGCGTAGTGGCATGGCGTAGTGGCGGGTGTTGGCACTGGGGCTCACCTGCTCCAGCAGCACTGCCAGGTCAGCCCCACGTGACTTTTGCACAGGTACCCCAGTGTCCTCCTCATCCTCACTGTCAAGATACCTGGGGGGTGTTCAAGTTAAGGGTCAAGGTGGGGACATGTCACAAGCATAGGGGGGTTGGACACACCAACATTTTGATATATACATTGTGTGCACCCCCGCCAGCAGTACTACCAGAGTGGGCGTGCATCTTTCGAAATAATTATGTGTCCTTGCAGCGGTTTTGCAGCTGTTTGTATCAGATAGGCTTTGTGAGAAGGGACTGATGCACTGGTGGGTAGACCCCAAACCAGCTTTGCCAGTCGAGTGGATTGCAGGTTGCAACCAAGCGATGCAATACTGTGAAGAAAAAACATCTCATCGGTCCTCGTACCCCTTCTAACTCATTGCGCTTCGTCCTACTTGGTGGAATATGCAATGCATGCATATACACTGACAGTGCATGCATATGATGGGTCGCTCAGCATACGGCTTTCAGGTATTTCCAACGTGTGCATCGTCACCTGTCAGCATTGCTGTCGAGATCCGGCCGGATATCCTTCCTGCTGCCCTCCCCTGTCGGTCGCTGTTGCTGCTTTCCGCCACGGTGCGTCCTGCTGTTATGTTTCGAGGTCTTAAAACGTGCTCGAGCAGCGTCTTTTGCCGTCACCTCCATATCTAAGCCGGGATTGCAGAGCTGAGCAAAGCGTGCCAGTCAGGGACAAGCACACCGGCCTTGTCCTAGATCGACGCACATTTGATATGAGAATATACACAAAAGCAAGGGCCACACTGCACACAGCGAACAGAAGTTGGCCTCTTGCGTTGCATTATTTCCACGCGCTCAACTAGAGTAAATGCACGAGCTGAACCTGTGTACAGTTCTCTTCTTGTGCCCATGGGCTAGGCTGCTAGGCCACTTTGTCATATAAACCCTGCCACCTCTAAAAATTACCCTAGGGTATGAAGCACCTCCATAGCATGCAGTGGCTGTCACCACAGCAACAATATGCACACAACATTGCATGAAATTTAGGAGAAAGCATCTTGGACTTGCCCTCCTTGCCCTTGTTCTTTTCACTTTTAAATGTTGGCCCTACTGGGGCGCGTGATGGTGCTTGGCAGCGGACAACTTCAAAGGTGCAAACCCATGTATCCAGCATGATAAATGTGTGGGAATTCCTAGGTATGTTTATTCTCTGCCCATGCAATATGCAGAAGCCAACTTCAAGAGGTTTTCACTCTGTCAGCGCTATGCCATGCTCATGCCCCTGTGAAGGGCCGCCCGCGTGTCACATGGTAATAGTGGTGTAGTCCACAACGATGCCACTAGGTTGAAAATGGTCCTGACTCCCTCACTCGCCACCACTTGGCATACCAATGGCGCTGTCTGGTCTGGCATAGTGATGGAGTGCCCGGGGGGCCGCAGCCATTAGGCATTACATACTCGGACATGATCAGACATCCATGTTGCAGTCGCTGACCATGGCCTCTGCTACACCCCTCCTTTTCTTGCCTCAACATGACCCAGTTTCCCCAGACCCTCCTAGAATGTGAAAGATGCTGTCTGCCTGTTGTGGGCGAGGGGTGCATAGGTGATGACGTGGCCACATCCTCCAGTGCCTGCAATTGCTTAGCCAGTAACCACACGATGAGCTTGTGGTTCGCGCCATTCCGAAACTTTCGGCGAAAGGGTTGGGACAAGGAAGCCCCTTGCACCAAATAAAGAGCCTCGCCAACCCACTTGCATACACACGCAACATCACGTCAACGTTATCCCACTGCCTATCGCCTGCCGCTACCACAGCAGCGCATCGCACGATCTTCTCTCGGTGAGTGACCCTGCCTGCACATTTGCTCTGTCGCTAGCTAGGTGGGCCACCTTAAGCCTGATTGGAGGTGTTGTGTTGTGAAAGGCCCTGTCTTGGTTCATATGGTGTTTCTAGGGGTCTGCCTGCAAACCACGACGCCGTACTTGTCGCTGATTTGACATGAGTTGGCATTTGCATATCCAAATGCATGACTAAGCAACCCTCCCATCCCATCTGTTGCTGAATCCTGTGTGTCCCTGCAGATACAATGGCAACCATGGCATTTTTCGCCACCCAGTCTGCCGCCACAGTGAACGCGCGGGCCCTTCGCTCGTCGTTCACCAGCACCAGCAAGCCCCTGTCGACGACAAGGCACGTGAGCCTCACCCACAGGCGTAGCGTCGTCACCCACGCTGCGGTGAAGGTGGGCGACAAGGCGCCAGACTTCTCCCTCAAGAACCAGGTATGCGCCCCTGTATTTACGTCCCGTGTTGGGGCAGTGGTATTGCTGTAGCGTTTTAGAATAGTGCTAGTTTGCGTGGTGCAGAGCCCCCCACGCTCCATGATCAAGAACCTCGCCATTGTGGCTCCCACCCGTTTGGCAAGCACCCTTCGGTACTGCCGTGTGACTTACTTATACTCTTTATACTAAGTGCAGAGTGGCAAGACAGTCAAGCTCAAGGACTTCCAGGGCCTGTTTGGAAAGCCGGTAAGAACCCTAGACCCTAAACCCTAAGCAGTGCATGCAAGGGTGGTGTGGTGGTGGGGCATGCTGTTGCATCGCTACATGCTAGGCATCTTGATGACACTATTGCCTCAGTGCTTGCATATGCCTATGGTGTTGTACTAGTACATCTCAGTTGCGCAGCTACTGGGTTTAGAGGTTTATGCTTTAGGGTTTACTGAACTTGCCCCAAACCCCAATTTGAACCCTAACCTGATCACCCTTGCAGGTTGTTCTGTACTTCTACCCCTCTGACGGCAGCCCCGCCTGCACCAAGGAGGCCAACGCATTCAAGGAGGCCTACCCTGCATTCAAGAAGGCAGGGGCGGAAGGTGAGCTGGGCTTGGCTAGGGTTCAGGCCTGGGGTTCAGGCCTAGGGTTCAGGGTGTTGGGTTTGGCGACAAGGGAGCTCCTACTTAAGTTCACCACGCCATATCTCACACCCTTATTGGTTGAAAGCTTCGATTTAGGGTTGCTAACTCTAAGGGTCAACCATCTAGGGTTTCCATGTAGGTCATTTTTTCTACAACCATCAGTGTATTGGGGTTTGCTTGTGCGGAGAGGGTAGGTTCTCAAGAAACCCATGCCACTTGCATAATTGAAAGTCCTTCTGACCCTTGGCTGTATCTGCTCCAGTGATTGGCATCAGCGCTGACAGCGAGGAGAGCCACAAGGAGTTCAAGAGCGAGCTGGGCCTGCCGTTCACACTGCTGGCGGACGAGGGCAACGAGGTAACACCCTAAACCCTAGCCCTTCACTGAACGCTGGTTCCATCTGCCTCAGTCCACCTATCTACATTCTGCGTATTGCGTACTTGTGATACCTAGGCCATGGTGCGCACCGCACTCGTCCATGTTCTGAAATCTGCAGCTCAATCTGGTAATCCATTGCAGGTACGCAAGCAGTACGGTGTGCCCTCCGACCTCCTGGGTCTGCTGCCAGGCCGCCAGACGTACGTGGTGGACAAGGATGGATCAGTCAAGATGGTGTTCAACAACCAGGTAAATTAATTTTTTTGTAATTTAAAAGCAGGGTATTTCTGAAATGAAGTAATGAAATTATTCACGGTATATTTTTCATGAAAATCATCAATAATTAATAATTTGTACGGTGAATGGTTACCGTACGTAAATGATACGTACTGTAATCATTTTTACGGTGTGACATGTGGCAGCGGCAATGCCAGTGAGCCCAGCTGAAAGCGTGGTGCTGATTGCACCCCCTTGCCTACAAACACACAGCCAATTGCCATGTATGCAGCCTGGTGCCAAGGTGTATGATGTAAGCCAGCCATGTCTTGCGCCGCACATTGATGGCAATAAGTGACGGTAAAGGCTGCCAAATGGCAGAAACAGGCTGTCATGGATAGAAGAAGAAAGAAAGAAACTAAACGCCCCCACACACGGCAGCACAGTAACCATTGTGTTTGGTGCCGCAGTTCCAGCCAGAGAAGCATGTTGAGCAAGCGCTGGAGGCCCTGACAGCATGAGCAAATAAAAATTGATGACTAATCAGTCATGCCATAGGCGCTGATCATCACCAATTCATGGACGGGCCATCCGCACCTGGCCCACCCTGCAGGTTGCAAAATGCCCCTAGCTAGACATTGATTCTGTGGCACAGACTCCATTGATAGTTAGTAGTTGCTAATAATACTAGCAATAATATTGTTTCCAAAGTCAATGTCACCTGGGATATTCTCAATGCCTGACCCAGCTGTGAATCCTCAAGGTGTACCTCAGCATGCCTAGCCGTGCATATTGCATGTAACATTATTGTTATGCAGTGCACATGTGTCGCGTACTAAATGCTTTACTCTGGCAGACAGTTTTTTACGACGGCTCCAACACCAGCTAGACTAGGTACTGGATCTGATCGATAACTTGGTACTGGATCTCAGGGACCATTTCAGTGAATTGCAATTTTTTTTTGGGTCAATAGCCTCACACCTGTTATTGTTGTCAGTGTTACTCCTTATTGCAAGGTTGTACCTATCATACTAGCCTATGGTGTCAGTTGTATCACCACTAGTGGCGATTATATTGTGCAATAGCCAAGCAATTAAATGTGAGTGCAAGGTATCTCAGAAGACTGAAATTGCACGGCAGCTGTTTCAGCTTGTTATTGCCAATCTACTAGTACTGTAAATGATTTAAAACAAGAGTAGCCCATTGCTGTCAGTGACCTCGTTCAGCCACAAGCTCAGCATGAGAGCTGTGGGTCCATCGGATGGGATTCCCACTTAGGACTTCCAGCTTGCAAGCACACATCCGATGGGTTCCCACTACCATAGGGAATTCTAACGTTGGCAATTGCCTCCTGTTCACAGATGCAGAAACTCACCCACCCCGTTACACG
>JAULBX010025165.1:0-64655 GCA_032358255.1 Heterotrichella gracilis | reverse complement strand
CCCCCCCCCCCCCCCCCCCCCCCCCCCCCCCCCCCCCCCCCCCCACAGGGCGTCACAACGCTGCTTTGCAGACGGTAACCTGGCTAATGCAAACACTATCTACCTGCCACAGCTATCAGCCTTCGGGGCTGGGTGGCACAGCTTCCGCTAGGCCTGCTTAAGCTAGCATTACAGGTGAAAGCTGGCCTCTAAACGACTTTCAGTGCAAGGGACAGCTTTAACCTGCTTATGCTGTCCGGCAGACATGCTCAGTGCGCTCAGTGCGGGTGCTGCCGGTATTGTACCCTCCCCTACTTAATAACCACACGTTGGGGCACCACCCCCTGGCCATGTCGGCAAAAGTTGAGGTCGGTGGCCAGGGATGTGTGCCTCAACGTGGTTGGGCTGGTTCATGGCCAGGCTAGGCCCACTGGAAAGCCAGGTTGCTCCCTGCCATGTCACGTCATGTCGTGCTGCGCCATTAGTGAGGCATGGAGCACTCTGGCACGTGCATGTATGTGTGAGCAGGCCAACTCACAAGCAGCCACCCTGCACCCCTAGGACCACCCCTCTAATTCCCTTGTCACATACCTCTCAAAACGAGTGATGTCTGATTGGCAATGACCGCAGATCTAAGATCTCTGATGTGGCACAGGTTGTAAATCCTTTAGCCTTCCGTCACATCTGTTCCCTCCCTCAAAGCCCCCCGCCCCCTCTACAACTCTTGCCCCAAACCTCCCACCACGAGTGCATGTCCAGTCCCCCCTCACCTGCACATCCATCAGCGCCTGCGCGTTCCCCGTCTGTGCCGCCAGCGCCGCCACCCGCTCCCCCTGATTCCTGTCGGGCAGCAGCTCAACCAGCAGCGACTCAACGTGGTCCAACTCAACCTGGGCAAGGGAGCAGGGGTAAGGAAAACGAGATTCAACGCATGTGATGATTTTATGAACACGCGATATATACTGCATTTGTACATACAAGAGCGGCTTTCATTACTAATCTCCAACCACAGCTCAAAGTACATAAGATAATGGATAACGTGTCACTTCTTACGATTGCTTCACAATATTCCTGCCTCAAAAACGACAAAAGCCAAACCACGGGAAGTTTTCAAGCACACCATTGCTTAAAAATGATACAGAGTTTGTCACAACTGCTCTATAATATATTTTATTCAAATGATTTTGTTTCCACGAATAATACGTACAAACTTCAAATAACAAAAAGTATGCGTAGGCAAGAGGCAATGCTGTTTAAGAAACTCTTTGACCCTATTCCGGATGGGCAGGTTTTGACAGGGTGGGTGAATAAGTGGGTGTCCAAAGATAGGGGAGGTTCAGTGGTAAGATTTGCACTAGGTCAACCCCCGAAATGCCGGGTCAAATTGACAGCGCGGGCACGGAAATCTCCCTTTGCACACACACCCCAACTCAGCACACCATCCAGTGACCCCCCTCCACCTCCCACACACACGTAGCACCGATGTTAACTCCCCCCCCCTCAACCCCACCTCAAACACCCATCCGTCATTGTCGTAGATGCAGTCATGTAGTGCCAGGGCCAATGTACGCAGGAAGGGCCCAGCCACCAGCGCCTGGTAGGATGCGGGGCGGGTGGTGGCGGGCAGCGCGTGTGTGAGGCAATCAAACACAACCTGCTTGAACAGGCCGGTGCGGGAGGGGGCGGGGCCATCCTGGGGGTGGGGGGAGGCGGGTAATGGGTGGGTAGGGTGTGAGGCGTCGAACAGAACAGGCTGGTGCGAGAGGGGCTACAAAGGGAAGATGGAAATGGGAAGGGATGTACCTCAGGTAATCCCGGAAAGTATGCAGGAGGTGTAGTGTACTTTATGGAGTGATTGAGCAGGGGGGATGGGCAGGATGTGCGGGTGTTGATGGCAGTGTTCAAGTTTGGTTAGGGTTAAAGCCATGCGGCCGGAGCGCAGAGCCAGCGCAGCCCCTCATGTGATCCCCCCCCTCCAAAGCACCATATAAAACCCCCCATGCAAGGTGGCACTTTCCAGCCAACCCCCGTCCATATCACTTCACTTCAAGAGTCCTGCCCCACTGCCCCCTCCTCCTGCCCCAACTTACCCCCTCCACCCCGGTCACGCTCAGTGCCACCAGGCGCTCAATGAGAGGCAGGCTCGCATCTGCCACCTGCCCCCTCAGGCCCCCCTCCTTCCCGGGTGCAAGCAGCTCCTCAAGGTTGGCGGCCACGCGGAAGGCAAGCTCTGCGGGGGGGGTGCGGAGGGGGTGGTGGTGGTGAAGAGGGGTGTGTGTGTGGGGTGCGGAGGGGTTGCAGTGGCTGGTGCACGAGCGGCGATGCGGGTGCAAGATGGAGGGATAGAGGCAAGAGAAGTTCCAGCTGAGCGAGCCACACTTGAGCTGGCACCACAGACCCCTGCCCCAGCCTGCACTACCTGAACCTTGGACAAGATAAATTTTGCACTCTGTGAACTTGCCCACCGTGCTCATCCTTGAGGTGAGACATTGCACCCCTCCCTAGCTAGAGCGTGCTGCGTATCACCTCACCCCCACGCCAAGGGTTGCCCACCCCACCCCACCCCACCCCACCTGACTCCTCTGCACTGAGGCTGCTGCTCCCCTGCTCAATGTGTGCCCACCGCCCAAAGAAGTAGGACAGCGCCTCGCACGCACTGCTGCCATTCCCATTAGGGTTCTCTAGGGTTTTAAGGGCGCCGGCAGTGGCGTCATCCAGGTGCAGCTCGATGGCTGTGGCTGCCGCTGGCAAGGGGGGCGCGCCACGGAAGGGGGCACGGCGGGAGGAGGAGAAGTGCCATGAGGCTTTGTGGGTGCTGGTGAGGGTGTGGCGTGGGGCGGGGGCGAAGCGCGGGGCACGGAATGGGGGTGCGAGGGTGGCAATGGTGGTGTGGTGGGCTGTGGGGCCCGCTGCGCGGGTGCTTGCAGGGCGGTGGGTGAGGGCGGTGGCAGTTAGGGTGGCCATGGTGGGTTCGTTGGGTCCTGCGGTTGGATGGTGAGTGTCATGCTTGGAGGTGGGTACCGGTGGCAGCAGGGCAGTGCGCGGGCAGGTGAGTGTGGGGTGTGATAGGTACCATATTCCTGTTCCTATGCAAATGCTATGGTTGAGCAAGCTGGCTGCGGTGTTGCTGAATAGCAAATCAAGTAAGTAAGATTACAGGTTGCTGCATGCACTATGTACTGTGTGCATCACTAACCAGGGTGGCACCCAAACACCCTGCAGGCACATTTGCTCATAAGGGAGGGCATGAAGGGGCCTACTTAAATATGGAATAGTAGCAACACTTCGCAAATAACTGCGAGTTGCATACCAGGGTTGGCCAGTGGCTGGGTGTAGCACAGACCGAGGCAGTGTGTCGCCAATGCATGTACAAGGGGTGCTGCTTGCTCGTGTGCTTGTTGCTTGTACACCAAGAGTGCTTTCAACAACGTTGTACCGACCTCCTGCCACCTGCTGCGGCTGCAGTTACACTTAGGGTGCGACAGGTGGCGCAGGGCTCACATGGTTGCGGGGGTGACAACCAAGGGGTGAAAGGGTGTAGTAGGGTGTAGTAGGGTGGAGTAGGGTTCGCCGTGTGGCGAACAGACTGCAAACGGTTTGCAGTTGTGCATGCAGGAGCGTATGAGGGCCCAGACCCTACCGCCACCCACACATCAAAGCCCGCACATGCATTCAACAGAGTCAGGTGCCAATAGAATGGCAAAAAAAATAAATTGGGTGTCTGGAGAATGGCATTGGGTGTGTGGCAGGCGAATGCGCTTGTAAACAAGCTGCGATTATCCAAGTGCAAACCCCAGGGAATAAGAAATGTGCTTAGGATAGAGGGTCGTTTGGTACACATTAGGGCAACCTTTGCGTGGTGGCCATGGGTGCCGGCGGAGGAGTATGGCACCCACGTCGGACCGTGCATACCTGTAGACGATGGGCTTGTACTGGGTGTGCTGGTGGATCGTCTGGTGCTTGTGTGGATATGGTGAAGCAACTCAGCTGTCCTCTCGGCTGGTTTAGTGGAATAACGTGTCTTGGCCAAAGAGTTGGGCAGCCAGTTTGACTAGCGCGGGTCAGTGCGTGTGTTTTCTTCCGGTACGCACACCTTGCCGTCGCAACGAGACAGACTGTGGCTCTGCAGTGGGTGTGCAAGGCAAGTCGCGTGAAAAAGTAGTGTTTGAGGGGCAAAAGGAGTGTCAAAGTAATCAAGTTCTGTTGGCGAGCAAACCCTAACGGTAGATAGGGTCTGCACCTGCAGTTGGCAGGCACCTGAGTCTTGCAACCAACATATTCACGGGGATGACTTCCTTATTTAAATAAAGATATTAATAAACTAGATATAAAATGACCACTAGTTGCTAAATGCTGTCAAGTCCTCGGCTGCTGGTGAAAAACACCCAGTAGACTAGTCCATAGAGGCAGTGGCAGTTGGAATGATTATCACAATGACTGCCAACACTATGAGCGAGTTGTGCACATAATATGTTAGTACGATAAACGCCCTCACCATGTAAAAATTGTGTCACACTATCGGCAATGAGCGCAATAAAATGTACACCTGCCCCAAATCATCCTCGGGCCCAGCCCTTGATTCATTCCCTACTGTTCTGCTGGCTCTTCAGTTAGCACCTGCTAGCAACCCCCCCCTTTCCCCCCCATCATGCTATAAATACACCTGCGGCGCATGAAATGAACGCAGAAACAACAAGCTGTAAAAATCTTGCACTCCATCCCGGTCGAAACGTTGCGGCCTTTGCAATCATTGTACCGAGAGGCAAGGTTTAGGCAAGAAACAGTTCCCAGCAGCCTACACAATAATGAAATGCATGCACAACCACGATGGTGAAGGGCAGGCGCTGTGACAGCGCCACTGTCGGCTAATACTAGGTGGCATGCATATGCAACGGTGGGTAGTGCGGTACACCCTTGCGCCTCTATTCAATTGTGTGCTTATGCTGGTGCTAGCTTTGCAGGCAGTGCTGGGACAGTACAGGCGGTATTATGGGAAACCCTAGGAACCCCGGGACAGCCATCTGGGCTGCTGTGCTATCAACGGAAATAAACGTGCGCGCTGCGCACCTAGTGCAGGGTTTCAAGGTGGTGTTCATGCGGGGAAGGATTGAGTTTTGCGATGGTGCGGTTGTTGCTGGGCGTTGCAGCCCTCTGGCCCCTCCCCTTGTTCCACATCGTGTGGCTCCTCCCCTACATCGCCATCCCCCGGCCCCGACTCGGATGCGGCTTGGAACGGTGATACCAGCTGGTGGGACGTGTCTTTGTACCCACTCTCCTCCCCAACCCCCCCTGCCGGCTGCTCGCTCCCCTGCCCTCGCTGCAGTACCGCGTAGGCGGTCTCCCCCTCACCCCCACACCCACCTACCCCACTCGTCTCCCCCTCTTTTTGCCGGCTGCTCTTCCCCGTTTCCTCCCCAGTCCCCACTCCTCCCTGCCGGCCGCTCTTCCCCGTTTCCTCCCCAGTCCCCTGCCTGCTTATCCTCCCTGCGCAGTCCGGCCCCCCCTGCTCCCCCGCACTCCCCTTCCTGCCCAGCCCCCTTAGCACCTCTATGACCTGCTGCATGGATGGGCGCACATCGGCGTCCTGCTCCAGGCACTGCAGGATGAGGTCCTGGATCTCCTGGGGGCACTCCTCGGGGCACCTGGGGGGGGAAGGGGGAGCAATGTAAACTACAAGAATGCATCATATATTACTATGGTTATAATATAGTTTGTTTTCAATTTAACTGTAATACAGGAATTTTAATATGGACAGCCCATTTCATTTTTAATCTATGGATGATTTGATTGTCAGGTGGGGTGAAATTGATCCCGTGTCTCCCCCCACCCCTCCCTGACCTTTGGACCCCGAGCTCAACCCTAAACCCTACACCCCCACCTCAGGTCCCTGAGCGCGTTCCTCTGCGGCAGCTCCCCCGTGACAATCTCCCACAGCAGCACCCCAAAGGAGTACACGTCGGCCTTGGCGGTCACCCGGGGGCCAACAATGATCTCAGGTGCCATCCAACCCCACGTGCCCTTCAGCTCAACGGCGCCCTGGGGTGGGGATGGGGTGGGGGTTGGGTGTCAGTGCATGCGTTTGCAGGCCTTTTCAAGCTTGTGAAGTGATTGACCACGTTGGGAAAGCGCGAGTTGCAGAGCCGCTTGCCTTGCAACACATGTTCAATAAGTTAGATAATAATAAAAAAAATTCAGGGACACAACTTGAGTGTAACTCATGTAAGATTGTTTTTGCAAAAACTCCCCGGTACCTTTCATCGCCCATGTATTCATGTAAGATTTGTTTTTGCATAAACAATGAATAAAAAACTGAAAAATTTACCAGGGACACACCTTCATGATAACCCAAATTGACAGGAATGCCCCCCCTCACCTTTGTTGTGTACGTTGCCTTGAGCACGTGGCTGAGCCCCACATCCGCCACCTTGGCAGTGCCCTGCGCCGTGAGCAGGATGTTTGCGCTCTTGATGTCCAGGTGCAGCACGCTGCGGCCATGCAGGTAGTGCAGGCCCTGGGCGGCGTCAAGCGCAATCTTGTCGCCCCTGCATGGCAAACAGCTGTGGTAAGTCCCACTCACAGACTACAGGGAGTGGCGCTAGTACATGTTGCCGCCCTCTGCATGGGAGCATGGCTGTGTGATCATGACTGCACTCCAAATCGTACGTGGCATTGCTAGTATAGGCCGCGTAATGGTGGATGGTGTGAGCGCACTGCATAGGGATGACTGCTGATTTGGTGTCAAGCGCAGCACGCTGCGCATCGGAGGTACAGTACTGCAGGCCAGTTATTTTATTCAAACTACTGTTTCTGAGCGCCCCTCCACCCCCCCTCACCTCTTGTACCACCTCACTTTCCCCCCCTGCAGCGCCCTCAGCAGGCTACCCCCCGCCATGAGCTCAGTCACAACCATGGTCAGCCCAGCGTCCATGCAGGCGCCAAGGAACTGAACAATGTGTGGGGAGCGGCAGGCCTGCAGTATGGCGATCTCGCGTATGAACGCCGCTTGCGCCACCTCCCCCATGTCCCGCAGCACCTTGACAGCCGTGTACATGCCGCCCTTCCAGGTGGCCTTGTACACCTGCAGGAAGGAAGGGGAAAACAGGGTTGCTTGAGGGTGAATAAGTAGTAGATATGCGAATAAGCAGAGCACTGCGCTTGCCGTGGGCAGGCTGCCCTCCCAGGTGGCCATGTACACCTAGGAAGGGGAAAGGGGGTTAATTATGAAATAAAACTAATAATCCGAACAAGGGCAGCCCTGTGCCGCCGCGCCAGGCGGCATTGCACGGACAATGAATCAAAATGATATCAAAATAATCCAGAATGATTTGCCAGACGTGAAATGGCGCGGCCCCTCACCATCCACCACCAACCCCGCACGCACCACTCCGTATGCGCCCTTCCCCAGCACCACGTCCTCCCCCGCGCTGTTCTTGCAAAACTCCAGCTCCTCCGCGCGTATGTTCCAGTCGTGGCGCCACAGGTGCTCGTGCTCCACCAGGCGGTCGGAGATGTGCAGGATGGAGTGCTCGCGGTCAGGGGGGGAGAGGTCGTCGGGGTGCGGGTCGTAGGGGGGGTCGGCACCCTTCTTGCCCCTGGCGCTCCCCTCGCCCATGGCGTCGCTGTCGCGCCAGTCGCGGGGGGAGCCCTTGAGGTCTGCGGGGAGGGGTGGGGGGTGGAACGATGGTACAAGGGTTGCCGCATGCAATTCCATCCCTATCTCCAAACACACAATTCAACATGAAAGAAAATAAATAAAAGTTATTTTTTTCATGTGATGACAGCAACTTGACCACGTGGCCAAGCATTGTGCAGTGACGAGCACAAAAGCACCGCCAGGGAAAACACAACACCCCCCTCGCCAGGCCCCCACCTGCCGCATCCCCCCCCTCCTCGCTGTCTGGTTTGACCGACCCCCCCCCTGCCCCCATGGCCGCCACCAGCCTGCCCTTCTTCCTCCTCCACAGCCACATGGCAAGCAGGCAGCCGCTGACAACCACCGCGCTGGTGATGGCGGCGGTGATGATGATGGCCTGCTTGCTGGAGGAGGAGGGGGGCGGGGGGGCTGCGGGGGGTGGATGGGACTGGGGTGAGAAGGGGGCTGGGTGGTGGATTGCATGTGCAAGAAGGGTTGCAAATCGAGCACCAGCTGTGGAACCACGCAATTGACTGTCTTATTTTCGTGTGGTTATAGGACTACAAAGCTCATACCCCGGCCCTCAAGTCTGCACCAAAAACCCTAAGGTGCATGCCCAAACCCTACGCAATGGGTCACCAATTGGAAGCGGTGCAGTAAGTCACCAACCACGCCCATCCACAGAATCCAACACAGGTGCCAGCCAACACCCTACGCAAGGGTTCACCCAGGCAGTGGCCCACGCACCTTGTGGCCCAGGGGGCATGGGTATGGGGAAGGCAGGGGAGGAGGGTGCGGGTGGCTGGGGCGCACACCCGCTGGCATCCGCGACTATGGCAAGGCTCTGGTTCTTGCCGTTGCAGTAGTCAACCTCGGTGCTGTCCAGCATGCTGGTGGAGGGGAGGGTGTAGGGGGTCAGCATTGGAATACCGGGCATGGAGCAAGGTGAAAGGGCATGATGAAGGAAGTCACATGACGAGCGCTTGGGTAGCCACTGATTTTATAAATTGAAAATTTATAAATTCAAAGCTGGGAACACCAGGGGAGAAGTAGCACATTTAACCACAACAGCACTACAATTTCAATGTCCATATGACGGCCTCCAAGTGTTACCATCAAGTGCATGCCACCATCTACCAGTCAAGTGCATGCCACCATCTACCAGTCAAGTGCATGCCACCATCTACCAGTCACATGCGCCACTCACATGCTGCGGGGGGGCAGGTTGGCCACCCAGGACAGGGGCACCGAGCCCGTCAGGGGGTTGTGCGACAGGTTGAGGCGCAGGATCCTGGGGAGGGCGGAGCCTGCACCCCACTGCGGTGGCAGCGTGCCGCTCAGCTGGTTGTCAGCCAGGGAGCACTCGGTGAGGTTCTGGAAGGCATGTGGTGCGCCCCATGAGGGCGGCAGGGTGGTGTTGAGCTCGTTGTTGGAGAGGCCACTGCGGGGGGTGGTGGGGGGTGGGGTGAGGGACGGAAGGTGGGGATGGCATTTACGGGGGGAGGATGGTGTTGCTGGGGTTGTCAACAAAGGTGGCAAATTGGGACAGACATGGCTTGGTATATGCTTGTGCTTGTGCATGTTGTTGGGGTCAGGAGAGTGCACGAGCTGCCAGGCAGGGGTTGTGTGTGAGCAGTGTGTGTCCAGGGGGTGGTGTTATACTCACAGCACTGAGAGGGAGGGGAATCCGCCTGGCGCCCCCCACTGTGACGGCAGCGGTCCGTAGAAGCTGTTGCCGTCAAGCAGCCTGGGGGAGGGCAGGGGGGGCATAACGGGTGAGGGAATGTGGAGGGGGGGGTGGCATGGCCTGTGTGCCAAGAGGTGGTGCAGTCAGATGGTGCAGCATGACTTGCGTGTGGTGAGGCGGTAAGCAGCCATCTGGCATGGGCAGGCATTCTACACGAAGAAGGGATTTCACCCGACCACCGCCTGACACCACAGCTGCAGGGTTTACACAGAGGCCACCCCTCACACACACTCACAGCTGCGTGAGCGCCTGTACGTTAGGGTTTTGCACAGGGTTTGCACAGGGTTTCCACCACTCACAGCTGCGTGAGCGCCTGCACGTTGGCCAGCTGCGCAGGCAGTGTGCCCGACAACCCGCAGTCCCGCAGGTCCACGTTCAGCACCTGCAGCACCCCTTGCGGGTCTGTGCTGCAGGTGACGCCCGCCCATGAGCAGAAGTTGGGGTTGGCTGCCTGCCAGCTGCCGTTGCGCCCGATCGCGCACGCAGCGGGGGTGTCGGCCAGGTGGAAGTTTGAGGCGGCCAGCTGGAGGGAGAGCAGGTATTGCGCTGCAGTGGGGGGAAAGGGGGGTGAATGGATTGAAATTGTGTAAATGGGACTGGATTTGAATACCTCGTTTGCAAAGGGAGAGTGGCATTGTGAGTCGGCAACTTTTAAAAGTGGAGTTTGCATGCCCCAGGTGTGTCTGCCAGGTGGAAGTTGGATGCCGCCAGGTGGAGGGGGAGCATGTATTGCGCTGCACAAGGGGGGGAGAGGGGTTGGGGCTGGGGTTGGTCTGTGAACTGTTATGGCGGTGTGGTCGGGTTCCATGAAGATATAGATGATTGTAGTCCAGCCCTCCCACCGCCCATTGCACCCACGGTGGATGCATCTACTGGATGGGTGGGTGCATCCACCCGTGCATCGCATGCCTACTTTGCCCATGAGCGGCTGGCACTAAGTTGTAGCGTATGGCAATCATAAGCTCCCGGGAACCCCCTCCACCCTTCTCCATGCACCCTATTCACGAGCTGTTTATTGATAAACCCTCCCTCCCCCCACCCTCACATCCACCCGCACCTGTGCATCTGATCCCCACCGCGCCCATGATGGGCTCGCAGTGCAGCGGGGTGTCCCCACAGTACACCGTGCCGTTCAGATTCAGCTTGCCCCAGGATCCATCCCCTGCACCCACAGCCCCGTCGTTGTACACCCCCTTTGGGGGCGGTGGCAGGCTGTATGCGGTGCCGGGGGGCGGGGGGGAGCAAGGGGTGGAGCTGCTGTTCCCTGCGTTGTAGCCATAGTGCAGCGCGCACAGGTATTGGTCGGAGCGCAGGGGGCTCAGGCCGCACAGGAAGGGGTTGCCGGGCTTGATGTAGCTGCAAGGATGGTGGTGGGAGTGGGTCAAGAGGTGCTGGATGCCAGGTAAAAGGGTGCATGTCCCCAAAATTTACTGTGTCAGGGCTTTTGTGGGGACTGAAAGGGGAGTGGGGGCTGATGCAGGGAGCACTGGTTGCGACAGGCAGTGCTGGGGATTTTGCAAGGGTGCACGCAGCGCATTGCCAGGCCGCTGGCGTAAACACCATCCTCCAATGGGGAGTGGATTGCAGAGTTCTGCCCTTGTCAAACCAAGATAGAAAATGAGGAGGGGGATGCTTTTGAAAATACTTTTGGTGGAATTTTGCAGACGGTTTTGGTTGGAACTCCGGCAACGATTTACAGGGTTCATCAAGGGTAATGCTAGGATTTTTAAGTTGCACCACTCACAGCGCCTGCAGTTCCGCCAGCTGCTGCGCCCACCCAGTTGGCACCGGCCCAGTCAGGCTGTTGCCGTTCAGGCGCAGGTCGTTGAGCAGTGCAAGGGAGGTGGCGTCGTCGCCCCACAGGGGGGGGAGGGAGCCGGTGAGGGAGCTGTTGGACAGGTCGCTGCAAGGGGGGAAGAGAAGATGTTGAGTGGGGATGTGGTGTTTGCGTGTGCGAGGAGTGACAGTGGGGCAGTGCTATTTTTCAAGGTCACAGGGAGCGTGCTGTTTGCACCCGGCCAGCCCCACTGAGAGGGCACTGGCGTTGGATGCACACGAGAGCAACTCCTGTTCACACACGTGATGGCGTGTGGCACATATAAGCAGGGGGCAGTGGCAGAGGCCATGTGGGGGTTCCCAAAGTGCATGCAGTACACTCACAGTGTCTCCAGCGCCCGGAACGCCCCCGCCACCCCCCAGGCATCAGGCAGGCTGCCCCCTAGCTGGTTGGCGCTCAGGTTCCTGGAAGAACACACAGGGTTTAGAGTTAGGGTGTAGGGTTTAGCAATGACGCACAGGTTCCTAAAAGGGCTATGGAACAGAGCGATTGGCAAAGCCTGAGGCTCTTGCCGCATCCTAGTTGACATTGGACACCCTAGAGGGTTATGTAGCAGAGGCACATGGTGCTGCAGCGGGTTGTGGTGGGGATGCGCACATGAACTTGAGGGCCGTAAACGTGGTGTTTGATCCCCACTCCTCGGGCAAAGACCCCGTCAGCGCGTTGTTGCTCAGGTCCCTGCACAAGGGGGGGGAAGTTGGGATCGAGACACAAGGGGGGGTTGATGCGGTCAATGTGCAAAGGAAGGTGATGCTGCCAATGAACATATGCTCAAGGCACTGGGACAAGGGGGGATGGTGCAATTGATGCACATAGGCAAAGGCTGGACACCCAATGTGGAAGGACGCTCCATGCCCGCCATGGTGCGGAGCTTGGCAAGCGGGGGTGGACTTGCATCGCAGTCATGGAATGCCTGTGCGGAGACCAGCGTCCTGGCAGGGTGCAGCACATAAGGCTTTAGGGGTATTATATCCGGGCTTGTCTGGTCACATACAGTGTGTTGAGCTCCGTCAACGCGTGTGGGTTTGCCCATGCCAGCGGCAGCGTGCCTGTGATGGCGTTGCCCTCAAGGTGACTGCAGGGGGGGGGACACACAGGGTCAGGGCCGGGGTGTAACACCTTGAAAACCCTAGCAAACCCTAGCACCTTGCAGTAAACACGGGGGTAGGACAATCGTTCCACCCATGGAACTCTGTTAAACATTGGCTCCACAAAACCAAGCCCTCCCTAGGTGTCTTTTAACGGGGCAATATAATAATCTGACAGAATAAGCAAATTTAAACCATTTTCCCACAAGGTGGTGCACATCCTCTTTGGATATACAACGCCGTTCTTATCAGTCCCTCCCATACCCCCCGCTCCACATACATTGTTGTGAGTGAGGTGTTTGCCCACGCATCTGGCAGCCCACCCTGGAGCCAGTTTGCCTGGAGCATGAGCGTGTGCAGGCGGGGCAGGTGGGAGGGGGTGGAGGGGGAGGCCGGCAGGTCGCCGGTCAGCTGGTTGTGGGACAGGTCGCTGTGGGGGGTGGGGGGTGGGGGTGAGGGGGCAATGGTGGTACAATTGCAGTTATATGGAGTGCACCAGTGTGATGGATCCACACCAATGTGGTTACAGTGGCATGGACACGTGTGTGAGAGGCGGGATGCATGCGCGACAGTGTGCAGGCAGAGGGTGGCGGTACCAGGGCAGTATTCTTACAGTGTGGTGAGGGCGGGGAGGAAGTCCTGTGTGCCCCACTCGGCCGGGTAGCCGCCATCGATACCCAGATTAGATAGAATCCTGCAAGGGGGAGAAACACACTCTGGTGTCTGAGGACACAAATGGGCCACATGGCACGCCAGGGGAGGTGCTGAGCAATCATGTAGTGCCAACTCAACAGCTGCATTCAAAGCTACCCCTAAGCCTGGCACCTGTCACCAAATAGTAGGCACAGGTGGGACAGTGTGGGGCAATGGTATGGGTACGCAAAGAGCATTTCTCACACCCTGCAGCAAACCCTTGTAGGGTTTTCCCCTCCCGTCATGCATGCACAGAGGAGCCCCTGCCTGTCCACCCCACACCCTAGGGTTTTTGCTACTCACAGCGTGTCCATCATTGCGAAGGGGTTGCCCTGCCAGTCCGGCACATTGATGAAGCCCTTGAGGTTGGTAGACAGGGAGCTGCGGGAAGGGGGCGGGAGGGGGTCAGTCGGCAGGGGCCAGCAAGAAATATTATCGGGAACCATCGGCAGTGCTGAGGAAATATGATACATTTCTACATCAATCATTGTTCATTTCCAAGTGTGGCAACATAACTGGGGTTGTGGTACCAATGAGGTTTGGGACTAAACAGGCGTTTCTCTCGCAACATTGTTGTGTCTCAAACGCTCATGATGAGGACGCACCAGCCTAGTTTGGGTCGGTAGGTACATCCTGACGAGGGTAATCACCAGTGCAAATGGACAGCAGATGTGCCCTACACAAAGGTACAATGGCCTCGAGCTACCGAGGGGCGTGAGGTGCAGGCAGCGCTTGGCGAGTGCAGGCACTGAGAGGCATGTAATGGCAACGCCATTTTGCACTGGACTACATGCAAATGCATACTTGCATTTCCAACCCAATGCACCAGCCTAGGGTTTGCTTCAGGGTTCCCACTCACAGCATTGTAAGCTGCGGCATGCCCCCCGTGTCCCTTGCCCAGTCCCCGGGGAAGAAGATGGTGAGGTTGTTGGAGTCAAGCCACCTGGGATCGGGGTGGGGATGGGGGTGAGTGCGTGTGTGGACGGGTGTTTGGTGAGTGCTTCGCACATTGCGTGTACGCGTGGGGTTGGGGGTAGGCGGAGATTGCGTTTATGAGTGGCGGTGGTAGGTGATGAGGCATGGTGGTGATGGTGGGGGGTACGACACATGGCAGGGTGTTGAGGCACATGGTGGTGGTGGTGGTGGTGGGTGGTTGTGCCACATGGCAGCCAAGCAGGATGCGTGTGCAGATGGCCGCTGTGGGGATGGACGTACAAATTTTGCAGGCTTGGAAACGCCCCCGCCGTTCCCCAGGTGACCGGTATGACCCCCGTCAGGCTGTTGTTGCTCAGGAACCTGCAGGAGTCATCATTTATTTTATTATTATTGTTATCAACCTGCAGGAGTGGGGTGAATTGGGATGGAGGGGGTTCAGCCCATTGCGATCAAGTAGGGGTCAAATGCAGCTTGATCACATGCATCACATCACATGCCATGTCAAGCATCACAGACGCCTCCCATTGAGGACCGCTGATCACTGTATGCGGTACGATCACGGTATGCCAATGGCGGGGTGGTACTGGTGCCAGGTGCCAGCGCCTGAATGGGTCGCCCAGGAGGCATGCACTGCCTCATCTCATGCACCACCCCACCCAACAATCCTTTGCCTGGCAATGCCTACGCAGGCCATTCATGCCCTGCGCTGCTTATGCAGGTCACGACTGGATACATTGGGGCCATCAAATTACAGCCAGGAAGGATGCATGCCACTCCTAGGCATGGGTGGTGCACAAAGAGCTTATGGTGCCAATAACTAAGCCACAATCAAGACACATATGCATGCACAGAGGCCAGGCGGCACTGCCCATGGGGCCTACCCCACCACCACCACCCTCCAATCCCACCCTCCACCCCCGCCCACGCACATTTCTTTGAGGTTTGGGAAGCCGCCCCATCCCCATGCCGATGGCAGGCTCCCGTTGATGCGGTTGAACATGAGGTTGCTGCGAGCAGGGAGGGTGTGGACGGTCATGTGTGTGTGACAGGGTGTGCACGGGGTTGGGCACGAGGTTGCAAGGGGGGATAGGGGCATGGGCACGGGGCATGTGTATGACAGGGGGGGGGAGCAAAGGGAATGCACTGGGTTTACATTGATAGAGTTGCCACGGCGAGCAAAGGTGACTGTCCTTCAGCTCTTTAGTTCCTGAGGACCTGCCCTGGCAATAACGGTAGAGGGGCAGCCCTGGCGGCCTGAGCACAGGTGGACTCCTTTGAGTGAGATGCGTGTGAGGCAGAACCAGCCTTGCGCCCCTTGGCAGGTGCCAGTCGCAGGCGCCGCAGCACAGCTGGGCCGCCAAGGACTGGCACCGGCCATTGAAGCGCGGGGTGGTTCTGCCACACCCGCCCCTCCTCCGCATCAGTCACCTGGCTCAACCTCCAGCACCCACGGTCATGCATTTGTTGCCAGTGGGAACCCCAGAGATGCCGCATGGACTCCAGCGAGACCCAAAAGGACACCCACCATGCTGCATGCACATAGGCAACACATGTGCACGATCGTGGGTAGTAATGATACGGGGCTGGCAGGGGGTTCCACATGCAAAGGTGGTGGGCAGTGGCAGGGTGCTTACAGTGTTGTGAGGCTTGGGAACACCGGCGGCGTTGCGTCCCAGTCTGGCAGCGTGCCGTGCAGGTCGTGGCCAACAATGTCCCTGGGGCAGGGGGGGTGGGGGATCAAGGGGGGGCATTTAGGTGGGGAGGAATGGTGGACTTGGCGTGACACTGGTGGTGCAGGTCATGTGCGGGTCAGGTGGAGGATAGTGGGCAGTTGGCGATGAATAAAGCGGCCAAGGGAATGGACAGCGAAGTAAGGGCGGGGGCAATTGAATCTCTATCTGTTTCGTGTGACAAGCCTGCAATTAGTGCCAGCTTGGTTAAAGTGAGGCATGGTGCGTGTGCATGGTCCTGGGAGGTGGTGGGCAGTGGGCGCCAGGCTCCCCACACAGCTGCCCTGCTGGTGTGCGTATGTCCGACGCACAGGCGCGTGTATGGCAGGCACATGCCGCTTTGCCAGGCATGGCCAGTGCCCACTGTCACCATACCCCCAGGCAACGGCCGCAACGGAACCCAAAACCCTAAACCCTAAACCACAGCAGTGAAACAGGGTGCATGGTCTGACTTCCCACGCCCATCAGCCAAGCTCCTTCCACCTGCTGCAGCTTGCCCATAACTCAACATGCAGGGTCCATGGCTAGGGTTTAGGGTTACCAAATGCACATGACACTAGCTGGTCCATCTGCTGCAGCTCTATTGGCAGGATTCACAACCTAGGGTTTAGGGTTTAGGGTTCCACTCACATGACCGCCAGCTGGTCCATCTGCTGCAGCTCAGGGGGCAAGGTTCACAACCTAAGCTTTAGGGTTTAGGGTTCCACTCACATAACCGCCAGCTGGTCCATCTGCTGCAGCTCAGGGGGAAGAGTGCCATTGGCGCGCACGCACTCGGGGCGCAAGCACAGGGGGAACACGCTGCGGGGGGGCAGGGGAGGAAATGAGCCGAGCGGCGGGGGTCCATATGGAGGGGTGCGGTGGGTGGACAAAGTATTCCAAAAACTGAAAATATAATGATCGTGCTGGAACGCACCCCACCACGCAACTTGTCTAGCATTGCACAGTAGAATGACAATGTGTTGTGATGGAGGGCAAGTGTGTGGGTATGGCATAGCTGTGAGCCATTGTTTGTGGGGGGCCTTGTGCGTGTATGCGGAGTTTGTGCATGCAAACTGGCAGTGCGCCCACCACCACCACCACCACCACCACCATCCTGTCCAAACCCCTGGGGACCACCGCACCCCCCACACCCTAGCCTAGCCCCAACGATAAGAGCCCACCCCCCTACACCCCCACCCACTGCCCCCCTCGGTCCTTACAGTTCGCTGACCCTCCCCCCTGTGCACGTGACAAAGCTCCAGGGCTGGTCGGCAGTGCAGGGCGCCTGGTCCCACCCCCACCCAGTCACGTTGTATGCTGAAGCCAGGGCGGGCCAGTTGGTGATGGCGGCACGCAGGGAAAGCAGGGCGCGGGCTGCGGGCAGGTTGGGGGGTGGGGTTGGGGAAGGGTGGCAAGGTAGGGGGGGGATGGCGGCACGTGGAAGCAGGTGCGGGCTGGTTGTGGTAAGGGATGGAAGATACTTGCTTGCTTGTGCGGAGTGAAATCAGGTGGTGAGATGGTGGGTGGCGCGGGGTTTGCGCCACCGTGCAGCAATTGCCCAGGCATGCAGGGTGGGTGTGGCTTGGGAATGCCTTGTGGTGGCGATGCGGTGGTTTGCATCTCCACCCCATGACATGTATGCACACACGCTCTGCACTCGAGACGTCACATGCTCACACGCGCTGTGCCTTTTACCCCTCCCGCAGTGCCACTACAAGTGCGCTGGCCAGTACTGGTAACACTGCGCCATACTGGTGCACTGGCCACCATACAGTTATCCCTAAACCCTAAACAAGGGCACTGCCCCTCACCCCTGGGACTTGGCGCAGTGCCTGGGTGGTTCAGGAAGGGTGGACTGTGCAATGCTGTGCCATGCGCACTGGAGGCGTGCAGTGCAACTGTGCAGTTGTATGCGGGAACAACCCCCTTCTATTGGTCCAGATTCAAACTAGTAGGAGCATGGTGTGGATACCCTTAGCGGTGGGGATACCACTGCATGGGCGCACTTCCCTGGTGGCGGGGGTATCCATGGTACTATATGTACAACACTTGGAAACAACTGGGCTAGGACAAGGAGGATAGGAAAACATAAAGCGAACCTGCACAGGGGACAGTGCGCTGCTGCTCAGAACGACGATCTGTGCGATGGGACGTCATGGTGCCTTCCCTATACTTGGCGACCCAACCCACATATTGCACACAACAAAGGCGAGGGAGGGCAGAGGGTCTGAGGTAGCCGCGCAGCAGACAGCCTGAAGCAGGTAAAAGGAAATTGCATACACAGTAACAAGCCCACACCGTTGTGGGTTTGAAAAAATAAATTAATTCCGTGGCTGACCCAAGCCAACCCGACTCGAGACCCACCCCCACCCATCTCCCCTACCCACGTCTTGAGGCTGAGAACGCATGCTGGCAGGAGAGAGCATACTTCTGAACGTAATACCACGTGCGCATTCAGACAGACTGGTGCATGCAATAACTCTGCGGATACCGCTTTGCTTGGACCCACCGTCATCGCTGCTGCTTTGCTGCGCCTGTGCCCCACCAGCTGCGCACAGCGATCCCACCAATAGCAGGACTGAAGCCACGGCTGCCAGGGATGGTTTCGGAGGGGCCCTCGAGGCCCCTCCAACGCTGACTTTCATTGCAGGGAGTGGGTGTTTTGTTGGGCCATAGAGGGCGAGTGCCACCTGTCGTGGTAGCAAGCCATGCGTTTGTATGGAACGGAGGCAAATCAGCGCGCTATGTTGCTGCGATGGGCAGGGCTGGATTGGTCCCGCAGTCGGGCTGAGTTTGCGAGTTGCTGTGCTCGCGACAAGCTTGCCCTGTTTTTTTTAAGACTGAGCACCTTCCGAGTCACTCCTGCTTCAGGGGAAGAGGGTACGATTGAGGCCAGCGAGCCAGGAAATGTTTCAGATATTCGAATCAATTGATTAAACTGAAAATGCAGTGACTTTATGGATTTACGGGGATGACATAGTTGCTCTTCTACTCCCCCCTGACCCAGCCAAATCTCAGCCACACGCCAGCCACAGCAAGGGCCACGACGAGCTATCTCACGCATGGTTTGAAGGAGAAACCCCACTGTTGGCAAAGCACGCTTGTTGGCCCTTTACTCTGAGTAACAACTGCCCTGTGTTTCACGCCGCTTCGGGAATACCGCTGCTGACTGAACCTGGCCAACATCCACCAGACGCACCCTTCCTGCCTGATCTACCCACCTTGGTTGCAACACCTACAGCCACAGGCAACCTGTCTTTTAAAATTCTGGATACTTTCCAGTGCACAGCCCCGTGTTAGTGCTGCGGCACAGGCTTCCAGGGAACGCGGGTTCGATCGCAGCTTTGGTGGGTGGATATTTCCCGCCAAACTGCCTGTCGCCAAACAGGGGCGCGGATTGAGACCTTCCATTGGCTTCTACGACCCACGCAGTATATACGTTTCCAGCTACGCGTTACTCCCACTGTGGTTGGCGTGCACAGCTAACTGCCAGGCACCGCAGGAGCGGCTGTGATAGGTGAGTCCTTTTGCACTCCACCACCGCTAGTGGCACCAGCCTCTGGTGAGACTTCGGGACGCAGCTGCACTATGTTACCTGGAACACATCACGTTGCTGAGGTGGTACCCACACCTGTGCCATTCTGGTGCACCAGGGTAACATCTCACCGCATGCCAGCATATGGTTGCCTGTGCAGCCACCACCAAGGGCCCGCTTGGCCAAGCCTGAATCTAACCATAGCCTTGCTTCCACGCTTCACTATCTGCCTAACACAGTGCACCCTGGCACTGTTTGACTCGCTCATAGCCCGAGTGGCAACTGCTCTTCCACTGCAGTACCCGCATATGGTAAATCCCCCAACCACACCCAACACCCCCCTGTCCCCCAGGCCCCTGGCCAAACGCCATACCATGCAGTCACCACAAGCACAGCAGCTGCTAGGAGGGCATGGCAAAGTCACCGTGGGTGCCCCCCACCCATCCCGCCCGCTGATGCCGGCTCGTGTGGGGCGTGGGCGGGCGGGGCGCAGCGCTGCCCGGGTGCAGGCTGTAGCGGCAGCGGAATCCCTAAGGTAGGGTGGAGGCGTGCCCTCGTTGCACATAGCTGTGTACCTATAGCCTGGTTGCATGTGGAGGCGTGCAGCCTATGGCAGGAGCAGAAACCCTAACATAGGGCGGCGGAGTGCCTGATTGCACGCAGTCAGGTGGTACCCTCCATCCCCCTTGCCCCCGCGCAGCACGTTCCACGACATCGCCTCCTCCTCCTCCTCCTCCTCCTACCAGTACCCTGTATCAACCCAAACCCTAAAACTCAAACCCTAACACCCCCCAATTTCCCCCCCTACAGCGTGTACCGCGACAGCGCCTCCTCCTCCTACCAGCAACTCACTCATAACCCTAAACCCTAAACCCTAACACCCCCCCTTTTCCCCCCCGCAGTGTGTACCGCGACAGCGCCTCCTCCTCCTCCTACCAGCTCCTGCAGATGGAGCGCGGGGTGTGCCCAATAGTGGAGAGGTACTCGCCGCAGGGGGTGCGCAGGAGGGCAACGGAGTCACCGGCGGCGCTGCTGGCGGTGGCGGTAAGTGGGGGTTGCGGTGGGGAAGGGGGGTGGGGCACTTGATTGTGTGGAAGGGTGGCGGGGGTAGAAAGGGCTGTGCATGGAGCCATACCATATCATCTCCCTGCTGTTGTAGCACTGCTGGATGTTCAGCGTGCGCATCTTGCCTTGTACTTGGAGCCATGCACTTGTAGGCACATGCATGCGCGCACATACTATCATGCACTTGCAGCCATGCACATGTACCCGTGCACACATAATCTTGTAATCATGCACCTGCCATCATGCGCAGGTAGCTGTGCACATGCAACCATGCAAATGGAGTATTGCGCAATTGCTACCAAAGGGCGCATAATCTAGCGCCCGTATTCCCTCCCATTTGCACCTAATTGCCCTTCCCCACTCTTCCCACCAGGCGCGCGCCGTCCACATGACCACCTCCCTTGCGCTGTTTGCCGGCAACCTGGCGCTAGACAGCCTGACCGGCATGGGCGATGCGCCTGACAGGGTGAAGCTGCGTGCGGGTCAGCTGCGGGACATGCTGGCGATGCTGGGGCCAAGCTTCATTAAGGCGGGGCAGGTGGGTGGATGGGGAAGGCACATACCCAATATTTTTGCAACAGATATGCTTTATTAATCAATATATACGGGGATATGAGAGTATACGAGAAAAATAATATGTAGATTCGCACAACCCTGCACATATGACCAAGGGATCCCATTGATGCCATTGATTGGTGGAAGGCACAATCCTGCACAATCCTGCACAATCCTGCACAACCCTGCACAATCAAGGCTGCCCATCGATGCGGTTGAATACGCAGCCGGCCTTGCATAGTGTGCGCCACATGGCAGGCGGGTGGGTGGGTAGTTAGGGGTGATGGGAGTGTGCTGCCATTGGGGACATTCTTGCCCTGCCTTCCAGTGGGCGTGGCCTCTCACCAGTGCCACAATCGTACTAATGCCGTCGCCACTACACCAGCCATCTTGTTTTGCTGCCGCATGTGCAACAAAACTGCGATCGGCCAGCTCCACCGTCGCAATCAAATCCAATTCCTGGCCTCGCCACACACCGGTGTACGCCGCACACCTCCATGTACACACCTGGCATCTACCTTGCCCTCCACGTCAACCTCCCTTTCCTTCCCCCCAGGTGCTTGCCAACCGCCCCGACATCGTGCGCGAGGACTACATGAACGAGCTGTGCACGCTGCAGGACGACGTGCCACAGTTCCCAGATGCACAGGTGGGGGGGGGCTGGGGTTGGAGGGGGGGTCAGTTGGGGTTGGGTCAGTGGGGGGTTGCTTGGCCTAGGTTTGATTGGTGGAGGGGTGATGGGTGGAGGGGTTACGCGTGGTGGGTGCAGGTTTCCCTACAAGGAGGTGGCTGATGGTCATGCGGGGGAATGGGCTTGGTATGGGTGGAGACCCAACGCGTATTTCAAGCTAGGGTTGTGGTCGATTACATTTTATGCTTAAATAACACGTAATTCCTTGGTTTGCGGTGCCCACTGCTAACATGTTCCATGCAGGCCAGTGCACCTGTCTGACCTTTCCACCCTTTTCTCCCGCAGGCCTTTGCCATGATTGAGTCCCAGCTAGGGCGCCCCATCTCCTCGGTGTTCAGCTCAATCAGCGAGCGCCCGGTGGCTGCGGCATCCCTGGGACAGGTGTACAAGGCGGTGCTGCGGGAGACAGGGGAGGAGGTGGCAATCAAGGTTGGGGTCCCTTCTTAGGGTTGGTAGGCTTGGCCGATTTCGCTCTAGGGTTGCAAGGGGTACAAGCGGTGCTGAGGGAGACGGGGAGGAGGTGGTAATCAAGGTGGGCAGAAGGGCTGGTAGATTTTCGGAGGGGTTTTGCTAAAGGGTTTTAGGGTGCACAAGGCGGGAGAAGGCAAAGCAATCAGGGTGGGTGGGTGGGAGGAGGGAATGCGTCGTGCACAGCTGGTTCGTACCAAGCGCGCAACATTCAGAAGATTCAGAATTGGTACCAGTAGTGTCGGTACAGACGGGCCTGACGTCGCATGTATAGGGGGTGACTGCTAACTTTGCTTTTGAGCGGGAATGCATTATCTATATGTACATACGCACAGCTGGTTTCAAAGCAATTTTTTTCTTTTCTTTTTTTGTTCTCAAAGCTATGGTTTGAACTCCTTCTGCCTTTCATCCACCCACTGCCGCCTGTTCATGCCTTACCCCCACATGCCCTACCTGTGCATGCTCCACATGCTGCATGCCCTACCCCGCACCCCCATTCCCCAGCAAGGGCCACATTACAAATTTGTTTACTTGCCCCCACTCTCCCCCCCCCCAGGTCCAGCGCCCGGGTGTTGAGCCCACCATCCACCGTGACCTGTTCATCTTCTGCGACCTGTTCACCCTCTTCACTTCCAACCCTTCCTTGCACCCTGTTGGCCCAGCAAGGCGTGTACACATTTAACAAATAATAAGGATGATAACAAATCGTGGTCCTACACTGCTGGGACGCATGTATCTAAATACGTGCCCCCCTTCCCCCCCCAGGTCCAGCGCCCCGGTGTCGAGCCCACCATCTACCGCGACCTGTTCATCTTCCGCCTGCTGGGGGTGGCGCTCAACCAGCTCAGCAGAGCCCGGCTTGGGTGCAACGCCGAGCTGATTGTGGATGAGTTTGGCGAGAAGCTGCTGGAGGAGCTGGACTACTTGCAGGAGGCGAGGAACATACAGGTGGGGGCGTTGTGTAGGAGATGTTGGAAGTAGATTGTCCTGGTGTCTTCGTCTTCATTTTTTCAATCTGTTGGCGCTATTAAACGATACAAGTAAAGAGATAGATAAAACAAAAGCAAAAGACGTAATGAACATGATGTAGAAATGATATAAAAAATGGGGAAAAACATATATGACGGCAGACCCTAGTGGTGGCAGACCCTAGCTGTGCAATCCCTAACCTTCAAATCCCAACGGTGGCAAATGCCATTGGCAGCAAAACTGGCGCCATGGCATTCCACAACGTGCACACCATTCACGTGCATAGCTTATGCTGCGCCATCACCTGCCCCCCGCCCCCGCAGGACTTTTACGCCAACTTCAAGAACGACCCCTGCGTCAAGATCCCCTGGGTCAGGCCGGACCTGTCGGGATCAAAGGTGGGTGATTGGATGGGGAGGGGCATGGAATTTCAACACCTCTTTTGCGGGCAGACACATTGCATGTGTGTGTTTAAATATGGTTCTAGCGTGCATCCTCTCATTATCATGTATGGTCGCTTGCATGCAGCGCAGCAATACATCCAAAGCTACAGTGGCTGTGCCATCTGCCACTCTCTTAGCAGGCATTTCACCATCCCTGTCTTTCTATCCTGTGAACAAGCCCTGACTTTCCTTCCTTGAGTAAGCCTCATTGAAGGCATTCCCCCACCACACTTCGCCCCCCACCCACCCCCTTGCCCCCTCAGGTTCTGGTGATGGAGTGGGTGGACGGCATCCGTTGCACAGACCCCGACGCAATCCGCGCAGCTGGCATCAATGTTGAGAACTTCATTCGCGTGGGTGTGGTGTCTGGGCTCAGGCAGCTGCTGGAGGTGGGTGAGGGGGTGGGGTGGGGGAGGGTCGGAGGGTGAGCGGTTGCCTAGACATTCCAATAGATCAGCAGCATGCAATCTCCACTCGCATTACAAGGTGCATGCGATAAACGCAATCAAGTATAAAATGATATTGAAAACAAATTTTAAGAAATGTTTTGTTGAGATTTTGACCCATGGTTGCTCTGTCGAGAACCCCATCTCCTCTGCATCACTACCACCATCCCTTCCCAATGCACTGCTTACCGTTTAGCACGTCCTGTTATCACCACCCACCACCACCACCACCAATCCCCTCCCCCTCCCCGCAGTTTGGCCTGTTCCACGGCGACCCGCACCCCGGCAACATCTTTGCGCTGCGTGACGGGCGCATCGCCTACGTTGACTTTGGCAACGTGTGCGAACTGAGCCAGACCAACAAGGAGGTGCTGGTGGATGCGGTGGTCCATGCCGTGAACAAGGACTATGAGGAGATGGCGGGGGATTTCATAAAGCTGGTGGGTGGGGTGGTGGCGGTGGGGGTTGGTGGTGGGGTGGCGTTAGTGCGTGGCAAGGGGTAGTTTTGTAAAGCAGGTGGGCAATGGCGCGGTTGGTATGTGCAGACCGCCCTCCAATCAGCCTCCCATGCACAGCTGCAACCATCAGGTGTGTGCATGTACATGTACCTCAGCTGCCTCCCCCCCATCCCCCTGCAAACCTTCTCCGCCCCCGGCACTGACGTTGCCCCAATCTCTTGACACATCCTGTGGCTGAAACATGCATCCAATGCTGAAGTCCACCAATGCTGAATCCACCTCCCCAATGACCTCACAGGGCTTTTTGAACCCCTGGCACCGATGTGGCCCCCATCTCAAAACTCGCCCCTGTGAACATTTCACATCCAACAATCTTGAATCGCCCACTCCTCCCATTCCTCCTGTAGGGCTTTTTGACCCCCGGGACCGACGTGGCCCCCATCGTGCCCGCCCTCGAGAAGATCTGGGCGGACTCCATGGGCTCCTCGCTCAAGGACTTCAACTTCCGCACCGTGACCTCCAAGTTCAACGAGCTGGTGTACCAGTACCCCATTCGCATACCCGAGAGGTACTCCCTGGTCATACGCTCGCTGCTCACCCAGGAGGGCATCTGCCTCACGCTGCAGCCGGACTTCCACTTCCTGGAGGTGGGTGGGCTGTGTGTTTGGGGAGAGGATGGTGGGGGGTGGGGTGGGGCGGGGCGGGGCTTGCGAGGGTCCTTGAGTAGGGTTTGATGGGAGATCACCCTGGTCGCCTACCTCAATGCTAAACCCTGCTGAGGTTTTCCCACATCATGAACTCCAATGGTCACAGTGGAAGCACATTAGCTAGCTGCAGGTTGCTTGGTCCTACCCCATGTACCGCTTGCTGAATGACCAGGACCCTCTGCAATGCTACACTCTAGTCCCTAAGCCCTGAATCCTTGCCCATGCAGGTTGCCTACCCATACGCCACGCGCCGCCTGCTGACTGTCGAGGAACCCCTGCAATGCCAAAACCCTGATACCTAAACCCTTGCCCATGCAGGTCGCCTACCCCTACGTAGCGCGCCGCCTGCTAACTGACGAGGACCCCCGCCTGCGCGGCCGCCTGTTCAACATCCTGTTCCAGCGGGGCACCTTCCAGTGGGAGCGGCTGAACAACCTGCTGGGGCTGGCCAGGGACGGGACCGGTGCAGGGCTTGACCTCAACGACACCATCAGGGATGGGGCAAAGGTGGTGCTGCTGGACGACAAGCTGCGCACACAGGTGGGGGGTGGGGAGTAGGGTTGACGGCTAGGGATTAGGGTTGACATGACGAGGTATGGGGCAAAGGTGGTGCTGCTGGGTGACTAGTTGCGCACACAGGTGAGGGGTTGGGGAGTATGGTTGGCGGCTAGGGTTTAGGGTTGACATGACGAGGTATGGGGCAAAGGTGGTGCTGCTGGGCGACAAGCTGCGCACACAGGTAGGCAGCATTGTTATTTTCTTATTACAAGCGTACAACATCACCAGAAAACGTATGCATTTTGCTATATGAATCTTGCTGCTAATATCCCTGCAGGACTGGTTGATGGTAATCCCCAGGTGTTTTAGGAATTCAGTGGCAAGTGCGCATTTCACAGTGCGGTTGTGTAGGCGCAGGCTCAGTCCAGAATGTCCGCCAATTTTGGGCTTGCACCCACCTCTGACACCCCCCACCCAATTGGCATTGGCGCCCCAAATCCTCCTTACCCTGCCCGCTAACAGCCCCTGACACCCTCCCCAACCCCCCTTCCCAGATCCTGCTTGCCCTGACCGCCGGCAACCGCCTGGCGCTGCCCGAGATATCGCGCCTGCTGGCCGCTGTGCAAGGGGACGTGGACGTGAACAAGCTTGCACTGGGCCTGGTGCGGGATGCGCCCAAGCTGTCCCGCCAGATGCTGCAGGCATGGTCGGATAAGGTGCTGGCGGGGTGAGCGCGGGTGGTAAATGGGTGGTTATCACGCATTTTGGGTTTCTGGGGAAAGGGGTTGTTCCAGAGTATTTTTTGGACAAGCATGCACTGGGCTGGTCAGGGGAGCACTGTAGCTGCTCGTGCAGATGCTGCAAGCCTGGTTGTTGTAGGTGCTGGTGGGGTGGGTGCGGCTGATGGCTGATTTTGAGCCTCAATAAAGCAAAGAAGTTACTTACGGCAACGAGGTGGTTTTCTCCCTCTTGTTTGGGATGTGATAGGGACGGCACAGGGTTGTTTTCCCTCCAAGGTTTTGTCCCACCACGTTCAGTGGGAAGGAAGCAGCCCTGGGGCGAGGGGAGGATGGGCTGGTACAGCTTATTGCAAGGGATACAAATGAAGGCAGCTTTATTTTTTGCTCAATTTTTCAAGCCCCCAGCGGCCGCCGCATGTGAAGAAGGGTTTTGGCAGTGATGAGAGGGTACCTGTTTCTGAAGGGGCAGTCCAGGGGGTGTGTAGGCACGATTTGTGCGCCAGGATAGGGTGCAGCAGTGGATGGGTTGGCCAATGACATTGGCAATGGTCGTCATGATGTGGCGAGTAAAGTGATTGTGATACGGTGGGATAGGGTTTAGGGTTTTTGCGGTTCAAGGTGTGGAGTCGGAGTTGGCAGCAGCTGGGTTGGCCTCTTGGTGTGCGTCAGGGGTTATATTTTCAATGCACTTATGTTCAGTGGCGAAGGCCATTACGAGCAGACTATTTTTCTACCACAGCCTGAGCCGTGTGGTTTTTCCAACTGCGATGGCGTCGCAGCATTATTCGATTATCCTGATATCCGGGGTGTGCATTTTCCTGGCTGGCAGCCAGGCTGCACAGTAGTTGGGGGCGCGAACTATTATTCAGGGTGTGCAGCAATACCCTTGCAGGAGCGTATTTGACCTTGCTATTACAACCCTTTGCGTATGGTGTTTTCGCAGCTTGTAGACGTTGGCAGATGTCCATGCACTGGTGTTGCTTGTACTGGACCGTATTGGCTTTGATTTGCAGGGCGGAGTGTATTCCATTCTTTTTCTTTGTACCAGGTCCTGCTATTTTGCGCCCACTTGCAATTGCCTGTGTTATATCCACAGTACATGTAAGAACTGATCAGTACACTTTCTGTGCCTACTGTGCATTGCTTCCATATGCATATACATATGGGATCATACGCCAAGGTTGTTCCCCGGGTTGTTCCCTGCGTTACTAGTCATAGGCCCTACCAAGGACTGGGCTTGCCCTGGCCATGCCATACTGCCGCCTTGCCACCGAATGCAAGCACTTCGACCTCATGGCCGGGCAAGCTGTCTGCTCGTGACATTGTGGTACTAGCTGGCACACAGCGTGTGTGCGCCCTTCTCGATAAGGCTCCGCTTTGTGCTTTTGCTGCAAGTGTCACAGCGCAACAGCGCAGGGACCGGGATTGTGAGTTTGCGGATGAACTGGGGGCGCTGGGCTCATGTCCGCATCTTCGCTGGCGCAGTCCATCCGCAAATCTGGGATACCCCTCCGGCACCAAATTGTGCCTTGGGCTTGCGCTGTGGCTGGTCGTACTGCCAGCTGTGGAAAACAGGCTGGGACCGGCAACGACGACACACGAGGGTTTCTAACTGTTTGGCTTGACTGTTAAGAGTGCGACCAAGCCTGTCATCTGCCATTCACTCGTGCACGTCCCCAGCAAGGAGTGTCAATCGACGTCAAGGTAGGGACGGCATGCAAGTCATGCCTGCAGGCATGTCTTCCACTGGTTTCAGACGTAGTGTAGGCAATCGAAGCCTGTAGGCCGTGGTATACATTCAAGAAGCACATTGTAGCTATAACATCCATCCTGTTCCCTAGAACGCACAAGGCATTTTGCTTTGCAGTGCATTGCATGCGGGTGGACCAGCCTGGCCAACCCTAATCTTGCTGACCAAACTCCTCTGTCCTTGTGCGATACCCTTTAACACCGGCGGCTGTTGTAATTTCATAGTTCAAGCACATTGAGTGTCAAGCACACGAACCATTTGGCCGCCTATTGAACCGTGCAGAGCAAGCACAATCGCATCGATTATGCACATTTGTGTGCGTGAAACAACAACTGTGCAATGCGCATTGCCAGCTGTACCTCCATCAACCATGTGTTTACTAGCGTCACCGACTACTAGTTAAAACGTAGCACAGAGGGTCTGCAGGCTTGTCTAACGTTACCCTGCTGTACGCAGGCGGCTCCATCGCGTCAACCCCACCACCCGCAACCATGGGCCGCACCATGTTGTTGGTGGCAGTTCTTGCCATCCTGGTCTCGGCAACGACCGCCCAAGGTAAGCTGTAATGTCACATCGGGTTTCAAATGTGGATGGGCAGTGCTGTCTACTTGCCAAGGAGGCTCCACCTGATGCTGGCATGACTGAAAAACCCTAGGGTTACCATGCATGCCCTAGAGTTGGTTGCTTGCGTACGGTAGTGGCAAGGTCTGTGCAATCTATGCCCGTGCCCACAACCTGCAAGCCCCTGGAGTTCAACCCTCAAACCCCTCTCACACGCTTGCTCAGCAGCAGTTGCAGTTGTGTCCTGCCACGCATGCACACCCTGGTACGTAACCAGAATAGCCTCCTTTTCCTCGTGTGCTCTGCTATACAGTTCCCTTTCCCCGCTTGAAACCACCCCCCACTCACCCCCTTCCCCTCTCCCGCAGTGACCGTCATCACCGGCGGTGCCACCACCACCCAGCAGCTACTCATCGCCCTGGTCAACTCAGCAAAGGGGACACTCTCAAAATCCGCTGTGTACAGGGGGGCAAACGTGCCCTACCAGATTTCTTCCTCGCAAATAGGTGGGTACCAGGGGATTCATCTGGAGTGCAAGGACATGCACATTAATGCCTCTGAACAGCCAGCCCTCAAGGATCGTTCTAGCTCTGGGAAACCCTACAGGGTATCTTCACACTCCCTAAAACATGTGTTTTTAGGTAGCCACGGTGCATGATTGCCCGTGGCCCTCAAATACCTGCACGAGTGTGGCTGCAGCCTGGGTTTGTGTGTGACGTCTGGCAGGTAGATAAATTACTGCACATCATCCTATTTTATTGCATTTGTAATGTATATAGCTGCTTCTCCCCCTTGCAGGCCTTGACAGCGTTGTGAATGGCGCGTACGACATTGGCGCCACAGTCAACCCCTACCCCAGGGCGCAGCCAGGCGTCCTGCAGCTGACCCACGCCATCGGCAAGCTGGGATTGTTCTCAAGCTCAGGTGAGTAATCCCCAGCTTAGGGTTCCATCCATTGGAGTGCGCATGCTGCATTGTCGAGACCGCCCTCTGCCTGTCTTTGGTCACTCATTAGATGTGAAGCATGCTCATCTAGTGTGCATGCATGGGGGCCTATGAAAGCTGCATAGCACACGCTCAAGTGCAGGTGCACACGCTCCTGGCACAAGGGGTTGACCGAGGAGGCCTCCGCGGGTCAACCCTAATCCAAAACCCATTACCCATATGAATTTAAGCAATGGGCAACTGTATCCTCCTCTTATCTCACAGCCACACATTGTGAGTCATCGTTGACCCACCTCCCTTGCCACATGCATTGGCACCGGCCAATCATCGGTCAACCATTGGCACTGCCTATCAGTGTTGAAGCCCCCCACCTTGCTGCCCACTGCTTGCACTGACATCTGTCCCCTCCCTCCCCTTGCACTGACACGTGACCCCTCCCTCCCCCTGCAGGCGTGGCTCTGGGCCCCGTCAACGCCTGCCAGCTGGCAGCTCTGTACGCCGGCCGCACCAAGGCGATCAATGGCAAGCCGGTGGCAGCCGCAGGCAGGTCTGACAGGGCAGCAGCAACAAAGGTGGGTGGCCCTAAACCTTAATCTGTAAACCCTACACCTACACATGAGGGTGGCAGGCAGGTCTGACAGGGCAGCAGCAACACAGGTGGGTGGCCATAAGGCAGGGATGGCCACACAGTCTAGGCTAGGGCAGTGAATGCCATTGCGGTGCTTGCCTTCTTGTCCCCGCTTGCACCATTGGTGATCACCCCTTGGCAGCTAATAGTAATAATTGTCCTCCCCTTGCACTACTACTGATTGTCTATCATGGTCTTCGGACTGCGGCGGGCTTTTCATCAATATTGTGTTATTCTCTTTCTCTGTCTATCATTCCACCACGGTCCCTGTAACCCACCCTTCTCCACACCCATTTCCCATCCCCATCCCCATGCACCACTTTCTCTGCTGCCTCAAGCCTGGCTGCCTTGCCTGCCCCTGTAGTTTTCTCAAACCTTGAAACCCTAAGGAATATATTCACCCGGCCCTCCCCCCTTCCCCCTGCAGCTGTTCCAGCTATTCCTGCAGTTCCTCCTGTAGTGTTTCACACCCTAAAACCCTAAGCGATGATTTTGACCCCTCCTAACCCCTCCCCCTTTCCCCCTGCACCTGTTCCTGCAATTTCTCAAGGCCAGCTGCCCCGTTGGCTGGAACCTCTGTATTGGTACTTACAACCCTAAACCATCATCCTAAGTCTAAATTCGTTAGAGGGTGAATATATATGGCTGTACTGCTGTATTACAAGGGAAAAAAGCAATTTCGTGACCCCTTTCCCCCTTCCCCTGCAGCTTTTCCTCCAGTTCATCAAGACCGGCTGCCCAGCTGGCTGGAACCTGCCCGTGGGCCAGGACCTGCCCTCACCCGCATCCATCAAGAGGGCCAGCGGTGCCAACGGGCTGGTGGCGCTGGCAAAGGCATCAAAGAACACACTCATGTACGTCCTGGTGCACTCCAAAACCCTGCCCAGGGTTTTTTAAATTTAAAAATACGCCTGGCTATGCGCTGGCCCCACATGTTAGTTAGTTAGTTAGTTACATGCATTCCAGCAATACAGATTAGCAGTCGGTCTTGCATATGCAGCGCCACGCAGCTCTTTCCTGGCACTGTTTGAACCACCTATTGATCCCACGTGACTTGAGGACCTGCTGGAGTAAGTCAGCCCATGTGGCCCTTGGCTTACCAACCCCTTTTGCCCCCTCTACCCTACCAACCACCATACATTTAGAAACCCTATCGTCTGGTAAACGTCCTAAATGCCCCAACCAGCGTAGCCTAATGTCCCTGAGTTTGTCACTTATGCTTTGTAACCCACACATGCTAAGGAGAACGGAATTAGGGGTGTGCACCAACCTAGAAACCCCACACAGACCCCACACGTGCCTGCGTTATAACCCCATTGGTTACGTGGTGGGTAGCTGCAAGTGGTGTGTGATCCTAGGCAAGGTCAATGGTCAACGTAAGTGTGCTCCGTCTGCAGCTAATTGAATGCTGTGCATCTGTTTCCCAATGGGCTTGCACCATGCTAGCACACTGGAACTATTGGTTGCAACCCCATCCACCCTCAGCAGGAGCGCTGAACCCTAACCTAGGGTTTCTCCCCACTTGCAGCTACATCGACTCCAACGTGGGCAAGAAGAACGGGCTGCGCCCCGTGTCAATCCTGTGGCAGGGCACTGCATACAACCCAGTCACATCCCAAGCATTCACCAAGGCAGATGATATCTACCCCAACTACCCTGCAGCCAGCGGCGACTGGTCCAAGATCAACCTGGTTGGCGTGCGGGGCGTGTACCCAATCACCTACTACGGATATGCCCTGGTCAGGCAGGACCAATGTGAGTCCCGCACACCCTAAACCCTGGTCACCTACTAGGGTTTAACTAGGGTTATGTCTTTGAGGCGGACCAATGTGAATCCCGCACACCCCTAAACCCTGGTCACCTACTAGGGTTTTAACTAGGGTTACGTCCTTGAGGCAGACCAATGTGAATCCCGCACACCCCTAAACCCTGATCACCTATTATGGTTATGCAAAAGGTATGCCCTAGTGGAGGCGGACCAATTGAGCCCAGCCTCCACACATCGCCCTGCAGAACATGAACCGTGTGTTGCAATTAGAATGTGAACACATATGCCACTATGGTTGCAACACATGCCCAGACCCTTTGCGGTGCAATGGTCAGATGGTACCTTTCTTCAACAGTAACTCCACAGCATACCATGCATGCATGCCCTGACTGGTACGGTACAATGTCATCCGATGGATGGGCCAGGACCCCATGTGATACCAACCCCATGTAATACCGAGACCGCCGGCACTGCATATTTGGTATACCCTCCTCCACACGCACCCAGGTGATCCTTACCCTCTCTTTGACTTATCTCCCCCCCTTTACCCATGCAGCCAAAAAGGCTGTGAAGGGGTGCCTGGTGAAGGCCCTGGCCAGGTACTTCCTGTCCAACCCAGCACAGACCCTCAACGTCAACCTGGGCTACGGCAGGCCAAACTTTGGGGCGCTCAACTCGGCACGCGTGGGAGCAAACTCCATCGCCACGCAAGCTGGGTGCCCATCCACAGGCCTGCCAGCATACTAGAGGGAGCTGTAGGAAAACTGGGCATGCAGTGCAGCGGAAGCGGGGAGGGGTGAGCTGACCTAGGCACTAGGTGATCTGCCTTCCAGCCAACTTGCCAATGGGGCGCATAACATGCCATGTGTGGCCGTTGTACAAACCTTGGGCCTGTACAGTTGAGGCAACTTGATCAGTGCTTTTTGATGTTGCAACATGGGACAGGCCTAAGGCTTCAAATCATGCATGCTAGAAGTGTGCATTCGTATCAATGCTTTTGCAGCAGTGCTTTAACTAACCATTGCAATCCAGTAAGGGACCACTGCACCTCTGGTGTTGTATTTTCATAACTTATGAAGATAGAATTATTGATGATCATTGACAATTATCGATGGGAAATTAATTGCATGCGTAATGATAGTCCATATTATTATTTTGCGTTGATTCCGAATCATTCTGATTGCCACTGCTGAACACTCAACACTTAGAACTTCAAGTTGACAATGTAACTATCGTCAGGCCGTATCAGTGGTCCATTGAAGCTAAACACAACGGCTTTGCAATTGCCTTGTCTAATCGTTGGAGTCCAAACCTTTTGATGATCACGTTGTTGCAATGCAATGCATGGCTGAGCCTAGGCGTGAATATATTTATAGTCAGGTCAGATGTAACTCAATCATTGGTGGTATTTTGGATGATGTGACATCATACGAGAATTTGTTAACAAGTTAACCTGAACATTCCTGAGCGTTGCTCGCCGAGTCTATCTGAATATCTACGTGCAGGGTAGGGGGCTGGCGGTGGAGGTGGTGGAGCAAGGGGTGGACCTTCTTATTCAGTAGGACTGACACTGAAAGGTTAGCAAATGCTACATTGGTCGGACCCAAGGGAAGTTCAAGGGGTGACCATGCAGGGAATTACAGATGCATGCTCAGTGCCGCCTGGCACTCAATGTGGCACACCCCGTCTGAGAAAATGTGCGCAAGATCCTGCACTGAGCAATAGTCATTACCCATGCTCATCATGAGGGCCTACGATCAGCCTGGGGCTTAACAATCACCACTGACCCTAAACCCTAAACAATCCACCAGGCTTGTCTCCAGATTCTACACACCACATGCCAGGGTCCCAAACCACCTGCAGGCACACTCACATGTCGGGGTGCAAAGCCACACATGGGATAGCAGTGGCAAAATCCAAAGCCTTAGGACACACACGCGCGCACACAATGGCCACACCCCTGTGGGTGCACCCTCTTTGTCATGCCTCACACCACACCTCAAACACCACCCCTGGGGTCAGCACACCCCTACATATGCACACCCCGCCCTGCCGGCCACGCACCCCCTCACCAACACAAGCCACCCTCACTCCCCGTCCTCCTCGTACGCCTCCCCCCCTTCCCCCCCCTCCTCATCCTCTTCGTACTCTACCAGGCCGATGCTCAGGTAGTGGCCAGACAGCACCACATAGGCGGCCATGGCGGCCACTGCACAGGCCAGCCACACGCGGCCTCGCCGCCGAACCTGGTCAGCGGCGGAGGACCGGCCCCTGCGCCTGCACGGGAATGGAAAAGTTACTTTAAAACCATGGTCTCAATACATTGTATGACTTCCATAGTGCATGCACCTGGTCAGCGGCGGAGGAACGACCCCTGCGCCTGCACGGAAATGGATAATTTATATCCGATCCATATTTCACCACAGTCTCCTTAATTTGTGCCCTTCAATGGCACACAAGGCAATATGCCGTTGCCTGCTGGGAAGTGCCTCCCTGTCATTTTATTTGCTTGTTTGTTTGTGCAACATCAAGGTATACCATGCAAATTTATATATTTCTTGATGGTGCACCTGGTCAGGGCAGCAAATCGACAATTTCTCTCTTTCATACAAAACGTGACGGGGGCAATGCCGCACATTTCCTATCGCCCGACCACGTGCAACCCTGAATGGGCTGCCACTCAATTCCCCCCCCCCCATCATGGTGACCATCTCCTGCATGTGCAAATTCATGCCCATCCAACACCTCCTGCTCCCATGCACTCCACCCCCCATGCCCCGCCCCCATCGCCACCCCTATACCTTGTGCCCTTCTCCTCCCCTCTTGCCGCCGCCGACCACCCCCCTTGCTGCGTCCCCTCCACCCCCGCAGCTGGCGGCAGCTGTGCAAATGCTGTGCGTGCGATTCTGTCTGTGTAGTCCATGAGCACCCGCCGGGAAGTGATGGCCTCACGCAGCACGGGCGCAGACACGGGGGCACACCTGGGTGGGTGGGGGGAAGTGGTTCGAGGTGTTGAACATGAGATACATACAAGGCAATCAGCAACATCGGTGATATTCCATTTGTCATTGACTTTCGTTTGATAAACATAACCCGCTAATGATACATAAAATCAGGAGATGCAATAAATAATACAGAATAAAATAAAAAGAAAATTGTTCTGCCAAATGAGTTGGAGATTTTACTCATTTTGCCACTACCTTCTTGGGCGGTTCTGGTCACAATATACATATTCATAGTTATGCAAAAAAAATGCCTAAATGACTGCCACCTTCTTCTCACTAACAAACCCCACTCCCCCCACCTTAAGTATAGCAGTATCGGGAACAGCATGGCGTCCAGCGTGCATGGCTCATTCCCGCTGAAGTAGTCGCCGCCACCGGACTGGAGCCGCGCAGCTAGGGCTGCCAGCGCTGACACTGCCTCTGAGTACACCTGCAGGGTTTAGGGTTCAGGTTAACGACTTGAGAATTTACGCAATCATACAGCGAGTTCAGCCAACGCAGATGTCGCCAGGGAGTACACCGAGAAATTAAAGAGGTCCATGGGGACTCTAAAAAGAACTGTCGCTTCAGGACATTTTGGATGCATGCCGCGCTTGTGTGGGGCATGGTGGGGAGGGAACAGCCATTGACAGCAACAATGGTATTAAATTCAATAAGCCGCGAGGGAATCGTAATGCTGCTGTGGCCATGCAGTACCCAAGGGTGCATGGTCGGTACCCTAGGCTAGGGTTTTCCTACCTGTTCCGTTGCCTTGCCTGCATACTTGTGCACCAGGTGGCGCCGCTGGCTCCAGGTGAGGAAGGCGCCAAGAGGGGAGGGCGTGCCGGAGGCGTACAGGGGCTGCGGGTGGGGGGGTGGAGGGTAAGAGGCGGGGGAGTGAGGGGAGGTTAAAGGATAGGGGAGAGCGTGGCCAGGGGGATGCTGCAGCTATTGGCATGCTACCTCTCCCACGTTCCACCAATGGAATACCCTCTTGTGCCATGGATGTATCCACGTCCTACTGGTGCACTGGAGTTTGGCATGCACCAAATTTCATATGACATCACACTCACGCAAAATGGGAGGTAAATAAGTGATTGGGTGCTAATGTGTGAAAAAGCGGATCCTCCCCTTTATTTCTACCATTCAGGATTGTTACTGGTTTCAAATCATATTTGTATTATATTGGGGATTGAATTGATAATCCAATCAAACCAACGTGCCAATGGAAACTGCACGGCACTCCACCACCCAGTGCCAACCCTAATACCACCCCCACCTGCGTGTAGTTGCTGAATGCGTGCTTCTCCACCCACGTGGTCGCCACCACCGCAGGCTGAAGACGGGACTCAATCAGCGCCCCGTATGCAGCCGCATCCGCCCTGGCACCCCCCGAAAGCCGCGCGTCAAGGTCAACGCTCCCCTTGAGGGCCGCTATGCACCGCCCCACTGCATCGAACTCGTCTGGCTCCCCCCCTTCGCCCCCTATGAGTTCGTCCCCTCGCTCTAGGCAGGGCAGGCCGCCTGCATGAGTGTGTGTGTGTGTGTGTGTTTGTGTGTTCTTTAGAGGGTGTTGTGTGGAAGGGGTTAAGTGAAAGACGGGTGGCAAGGGGGTCAGTGGTGATGAGGAAGCAGCATTTCCCAGCTGTGAATACCGTCACCATGGCACACCCCAACCGTGCCATGACACCCCTCTTAGCGATCTTGGCACCGCCTGCATGCCGCCCCTCGCACCAACACCATGCAGCACCCATCCCCCACCCACCCCACCCCCCACCTGTGGGCGCCGTGCCTGGTCGTAAGCACTCCTCCACTGAGTAGGCAACCTTGGAGAAGCGCAGGTAGGTCTGCAGGGTAGGGGTGCGTGTGGCGTTAGAGGGGGGGGCCAGGGGTGAAAGGCAGTCCTGGTGACTACTTGCCGCCGATTTACAGGTGCGGCTGGGCGGGGTGGTGGTTGGGTGGATGCAGCTGTATGACGTCTGCGTACGCAATTGTTTACAGCAAAATCATTCTGTACGTGCATTTCTACTGCACAATGCATTCTGGCAAGGTTTTAAACAAAAAACTACTACCATTATTTCTTATCCGTGCTGGACCGCCGTGCAATCTGCTGTCCAATACAAACCAGCAAATGGATCAAATAATGAGCAAGTCGACGGCAGAGAAGCATGGCATATTTTTGCCCCTGCATGCTTTGCCCCTGCACACCGGGAACTAGGGGATGTGGTGTGTGTGTTGCAAACGGGGCTAATCTGGTTAACCTTGGTTAGGGCCTATTAATTAATTAATTGCAAGCATTCCGCCACGAAGAGCCAGATCACCAATCAGTCTCTTGCCCAGCATCTGGCTTTTTGTGATGGAATCCTTGTAATTAGTTAAGTAATAGCCCCTAACCAAAGTGGTAATTAATAGGCCCCAAGGTTTGGTTGGGGCCTATGATTTAGGGTTTTAGGGTTTGTCTTGCCCCTCACCTCCACTTGCATGCAGGGCACAGACAGTGACGGTAGGTCCCAGCACGGGAACCACTTGTAAAGCACCACAGGGGCCGCCATCAAGGGTGGTGTGGGTGGTGTGGGAGGTGTGGGTGGGGTTAGGGGAGGGCAGGGGGGCTGGCGGGCTGGCCTGGGCCGCTAGGCAGGTGGTGGTGGTGTGGGCATGCAGGGGGGGGTGGTAGGGGTGGCGGCAGGAGTGTGTGGGCAGGGCGGGAGGCTGACGAGGATGATGAAAGCGACCAGTAGTGGGTGTGGCGTAGGTGGGTCTGTATGGGGGGGGAGCTGCACCAAGGGGGCAAGGGGGTGAATGAAACCATTGGACCCGGCAGGCCAGTGCGGGGCCGTGGGGCAATGGTAGAGGAAGGGTGTGCATCTGGCGGTGATAGTGGTGGGATGGGAGGCCAATGCTATGGAGTGCACGTGGGGGTGGCTGGGGTGGACGTGCGTGCAGCATTGTGGTGTGCGGTGGGGGCCATTACCGCCATGGGGTGCGCATGATGGACGATGCACGGCACTAGGCTGTCATATATGCACCAAGGGGGGTAGCCTATGAGTGTTACACCGAGTGCGGGGCTACGTGTGAGAAGCTGGTGCTACCTGGACAGGCCATGCATCTGTTTATATTGACTGGCACACTACACCTAGCGCTATGTGACCCGACTTCCCGACTTGGTTGTAACTGTAACACTTGTAGGTTTCGGGGTATGAAATGCAAAGTTGCCAAGGCTATGTTGTAAATGCTCCCAGGCGCTGTAGGTATGCTTCCCTGTGCATGCAGAGGACCTGTATGCATGCATATGCATACATGCGATCATTGCTGTTGAACAATCCCTGGTGTCCTCATATAAAACAGTGGATACAGAACTATTGCAAATAATGGCAAACCACAACACAGTCCCACATAGCACAGCGTGTGCATGCATACATACACACGCTCTGGTATACCCACGGCAGCGGGCGCGCCAACAGCCCCAGCACGCCGCTATGCACCAACTTGAAAGCGGCTACGGTGGGTACAGGACAGCGTGTCAGCGTGTTCGCTTGGAGTGCAGTGTGACGCACCTGTGCCACTCCTGTCTGTCTGTCGGACGATGCCAGCGACAATGGTATCTGGTTTCTTGTGTGTCCGTGTATGTGTCAAGCAGAAGGGTGGCTGCTCAGAAAGCCTCCGGGTTTGGGAAGCTATAGACCTCTACACACACTCTTGAAGGTTGTTAAACCTTGCGTTTGCAGGCAAGAGCAGCTGCACCCGTTTTCATCAACCATGCTATGCTTCCCACCAACGAACATCCATGAATAAGTAAGTGGATATCATACCTCAATGAAGCCACGTACTGCTAAGGGTGGTGCTTATTGGGGCTGGTTGGGTGTTCCTTTTTATCTCACCAATATGCACCTCAGCTGCTCGAGCAGATCTTTTCCAAGGCATTTTGGTGCTGCGACGAGACCCAAAGCTGGGAATATTCACCATGGCGTCGTGCCGGTAGGGAGACCATGCCATGTCACACTGCATCGAGTGGCTATCGCACTGGTACATTGCCTTAAAGCCTTAAGCCCTACATTATGTGCGTCAATGCAAGCGCAAGCCTGTGCTGCTGCCATGGCATGGCCACACCAGGCGGGGCCACACCAGGCGGGGCCCGGTAAGGTGGCCACGGAAGAAACAGACAACATACTCCATTGGTCACACCGACATCGAGTCACATCCAGATGTCAAAGGAAAAAATTCCATGCAGCAGCCCTATGCAAAGGGGTGCCTCCCCTACGCCTGGGAGTTGCCTATTGTTTGAAAGAGTTGCGGTGGGCTTATCACCATTCTGTTATTTTGCTACCCCTGCGCCCCTTTCCCAGTTGACCGTCAAGGCTACTACCGCATGTTTCATGCCGCATGAATGCAGCCGCACCCACACCGAGATGCCACTGCCCGACGCCCGCGCATGAATAACCTAAACCCTAAACCACATTTGGATTCCCGTCAGCCTAAACCCTAAACCCCAAGGTGACACTGTTATTGTTTGTCCCCCCCCTTCACCACCACCGCGTCTTCCACCATGAACCCCGCAGCCCGCAGCATCTGCTGGCGCTGCGCCGCCGCCGCCGCCACCTGGTCGGCATGCAGCGCGTTGTGCACCGGCTTGCGCATGTAGTTGAGCAGGTTGGGGGTGGTGAGTGGATCCCAGTCCAGCATGTCCAGGGACCAGGTGTCAAACCAGCGGGTGACAACCTGCAGAAAAGGGGGAAATCGTATATATGCATACAAGTAAGTAAGTAAAAATTTGCTTTCCAGCTTTGAAGCCAGGTTAGCATGATGCATGATGATCTCGAAAATCCGTGGTGTTTCTATCCAGGTATCAGGTAGGAAGGAGAAACTCGTGGGGCCAACCCAGCAGAGGTACTGAAAAGAATGCAGAGGTGTAAAACGCGCTAAACAAGACATGGCTGGGGAAGGTTGTTTACAAGCCCGCCAGGGGTTACCCCAGCGGTTGTGTAAACAGGCAGGCAGAGTGAGAAATGTGGAACTATATGCTCGTCAGGTGGCAATCACTCTTATATATTGGGTTGGTGGCATGCTGTTGTTTCACAAAATGGGCCATTTGTGGGCACAATTCTCTACCTGCAGCGGCGGGTCTTCCCTTGTCCCCTCCCCTGCCGCGTCCATCGCGCTGTCCTCTCCCTGCCAGGTGGCGCCAGCTGACTGGTTTGCGCGCAGGTCGATCACCCACAGGGGGAGCCACACGTACCTGCAGGGGGGGAGGGCAGAAGGAAAATATAAAAAACAACAACAAAAATGTTGATGTAGAGTTTGTTTTCGTCTCTTGTTCACTTTTTCCTCAATTTGTCTTCTTCCATTTTCTTTGTCTAGTGCTGTGCACGAAGACCTTGATACTAATATGCCCATTTAACAGGATTTCTTAACAGTCAACATGTCAAGAATTTAATTATAATACTATGTAAAACCTTTCATAACCAAATACAAACATAATGAAATCACCCACCTTGAATCCCCCAGGTCCTCCGGGTCCCAGCGATCCGCCAAAAACACAAATTTCCCAGGCCGCCCCGCCAGGGGGAGTACATATGTCCCCTGGGAGGAAAATGTCTTCCCCCGCTCCGCCTCGCCCCCCCCGTGGCAGGGGTTGCCCAGCGACTGCCAGTCCCCCAGCGGGTGCGTGGCCCAGTGCACCTCTGCGGCGTTGGGCGCCCAGCCTGTGCAGCCCGAGGTGAGGATGTAGTACAGTCCCTGGGATCAGGGGCCAATGAATAAGTAGGCAAGGGTGTCAATGTACTTTGTGAATCGTGTTCTTAGCCAATGAAGTGGGAAAAGTGCTCAGGGTCCGTAATTAGCAGGTAAAGACCCGGTGGGTGGCCCAGTGCACCTCGGCGGCGTTGGGCGCCCAGCCTGTGCAACCCGAGGTGAGGATGTAGTAGAGGCCCTGCGGAGAGGGTAGAACGGCATTGTTTCGGTGCAATGCGTGGGCCAAAAATCAATGAACCGCCATGCCCTTAACCAAGCCCTGTGCCTTCAATGGCCGGCCTACATCCTGCGGCAGATATGAACGTGGGTGGAGTGGCCAGGGGGCTAGCCATTTGGTTTATTAGCTACCACCTCCCCATCCACAGCTCCAAACCAACATCCGAAAGCAGGTGACACAGAAGTATGCCAGACTTACTAAGGACTTCCTATACAAGAAAAGCATGAGTTTACGCAAGACTTGCTGCAAAAATACAGTACCTTGTGCTTGAACAGCGCCGGCGCCTCCCTCTTCCTGCCCACGAATGCCCTCACGTAGTGCGGCTCCACATCCAGGTAGTCGGGCGTGAGTTTTGACAGGTGCATCACTGCGTTCACCTCGCTGCTGTAGGCAAGGTAGGCAGCGCCATCATCGTCCTGCAGATAAAATTGATGGGGGATGTAATATGCGTGTAAAACATACGCCGGTGCTCAGGTTGGCATCCGTTCTTGCAACTGTATGCGTATTTGTATGTGTATGGTAGGCATCAGTCACCATGCTGTAGGTGCAATTGGGTGGTATTATTGAGGTGTGGATGGTGATAAATCTGTTTGACAGTAAATTTAACAAATATAGGCTGTAAAGATAGTAATGACAGTGTAGAGACGCAATACGCAATGTACAGCTGTAGATCCAAGTCCCACCCGGCCCCGTTCCCAAACCTCCACCATCCTTAAACCCACCTTGAACAGCGCCAGGTGCAGCGCCATCGTTAACCCTAAACCCTAAACCCCCCCCGCCATCCCAAACCCTCAAACTCCCACCTTGTACACCGCAAGGTCCAGCGCCTTCCAAAACCCTAAACCCTAAACCTCCCGCACCATCCTAAACCCTAACCCCCCCACCTTGAACAGCGCCAGGTCCCGCGCCATCTCCCCATGTGGCCGGAACGATCTGTGGTAGGTGTAGGGTCCACAGGGTGAGGGAGAACTGGCGACGCCACTCACAGCGGCGTCGTAGTCGGGGCTGCGGGGGTGGGGTGGGGGTGGGAGGTGTGGGGTGGGGTGGGGTGGTCACGGGGGCAAAGGGAGCAGGCAGGTGGCAGGCTCATCATGCGAGCGGACATCATGAGGGGCAACTATGTCCCTAAAAAGAAAACCATGTTCCCAACACTCAAAGGCACCAAATGCAATGTTCCCAGGCATCACCAGGGCCCTCCCCCTGTCCAGTGCGTGCTGTCACACCACCACCTCCCCCACCCACCACCTCTCACACGTGCAGCCCTCATGAGTCATGACACACCACCAGTCACGTCCACCCCCTTTCCCCCGCCCCCTCACCTGTCCACGTGCACCCACATGACAAACTTCCCCGTTGCATCGCAGTACACCACCTTGGGACGCTCAAGGATGTTGCGAGGGTGCAAGTCGGGGTGGGAGCCACCCTTCAGTGCTAGGCCTGGGGAGAGGAGAGGGGGACGGTTGGGCATGGCATGCGCGTGGGGTGCGGAGCGTTGCTCCTCTCACGCAAGACAACGGCTGTTTAACTATTTGTCATACATGACAATGTGACTGTCAATTAATCTTGGAATTCTTGTAATGTACATTTACCAAAAGGCGTGATTACATTGCCCCCGTTACGGGACCCCCTTGGTCATCCCAGTTGAAATGCACCCCTTTTCCCCTGCCCCCCACCCACCCCCTCCCCCTTTCACACCCACCTTGGTCATCCCAGTTGACCAGGTCCTTGGATGTGTAGCAGGACACCCCAATGATGTCCACGCGTGCGGGGTCGTACCTGCGGGAGGGGAAAGTTAGGGCTTTGAGGTAAGGTCCAAGATAGGGTCTGCTTTAGGGTTTGTGTTAGGAGGTTGGTCTCGCCACATGTTCAGCCAGGGGTGGTGGCAACGATGGAGCCAACCTGTGCTGCATGCATGCAATCACACCTAGGCAGGCTTCCAGGCAAACAGCGGCACGTGCCAAATGTTTGGAATATTATTTACTATATTACTATAATAATATATGGCTGGATTGGGGTAGCTGGTACCAAGCAACTGGCAGCAACAAGTGGGGCTGCCCCGCCATGGACCACCACGCATGCATGCCTGTTCCTTATCGCCAGATGGCTACCTTAAACGTGACGTGGCGTGGCATTTGGGGTTTGCCAGGGGATGAATATGGTGCATGCATGACCAGGCACCCATGGTGGCTACGCGCGTCGTACCCCTTGTGGCCCGCCTTGTACGTCTTCCCCTCCTTGTTTTCTCCAAACAGGTAGTACACCCCCTGGTGGTACAGCACACCAGCGCCATGCGCCTGCGCACACACACACACCAATCCCACCCACACGCCACCCACACGCAGGGGCAAACCCATGACGGCCACCCACATGCACCATCACAGCGCCCTCACACGTTCCCCTCGCCTCCACCACCATGGCGACCCATGTGGACCACATGACTACCCAAGTACCACGTCCGCCAACATGGCCGATGCATGCACTATCACCCCTGGTGCACGTCACACCATCCACATGTCTAAATGATCGCTCAGACCAGGTCTTCATGTGCACCTCAGGATCACACATGATTACTAATATGCACCATAAGATCTCACATGTCTACCCCTATTGATCCCACATGATTGCTCACATGACCGATGCAAAAGCTCTTGAGTGACCTCCCTTGCCACCCGCATGCACATCACGCACAACTGAAAGCCTGTGCATACAAAGCGCCACATGGCCCACATCCCCCGGCCTAAGTCCCTTCCAACCCACCCACCTGTATTCGTTTCCCGCTGGTGTCCGTCCAGGTGGCGCCGGGGCGGAACACTGCAGGGGGAGGTACGGGGTCAATAGAGTTGCTGGAAGAGGCAAGCATGGTGCCATCCGTGCATCCTACACCAAATTGACCGCAGTTGTACAACCCACACCCAATCCCATTGCACAAGCTATCAGCAAACCATGTCGCCACAGCAATCCATACCACCACTGTATCCTGCCGCACAACACAGTGCTACATGCACCCGCCATCCCCTCCCAACAACACCCACAGAACCACAGCAATCCACGCCATCATTGTATCATGCCACACAAATACACTGCTACATCCACCCACCACCCACCTAACGGCCGCTCCGTCCTCCCCTCCTCCTGCACCCCCCTGCGCGCACCCCCCCTGCTAGTCACCGGCCGCCCCCCCCCAGGTGTGCGTGTGGGCAGCAGGCTCCAGGTGGCGGCCAGCAACAGGGCCAGACCCAGTAGGTGGCGCAGGCGTGATAGGCGGGGGGCGCGGGTGGGGAAGGAGGGGGGGGGCTTGATGGAGGAGCTGGGGAGGGGCGCGCTACGCTGGCGCATCATGGCGGGGTGGTGGTGGTGTGGTGGCGCATGGTGGTGGTGTGGTGGTATGGGAGTGGGTGGTTGCAGTTCACTTGCCTTGCGGGCATGCGTGGGTGTCCCTGTGGTATGGTGAGGGCACGTGGGTGAGGCGGATCCCGAGGGGTGGGGTGAGTAAAGGTGGATGGGAGTGGCCCACGGCAGGAGGGTCAAAATGCAGGGGTGTCTGCAGTCGGCCGTGGCTGCAAGCTGGGACTGTTGATAGAGGTGGAACGAGCAAGGTTGACTGGCCCACAGTGGTGCCACCACCACCACCACCTCAAGTGTAGCGCTATGCGGACGGTGACCTCCACAGAGATGCAGTATATAACAGCGGTACCACACAACCAACGGTGAACTTGGTGGAAGTTGGGCGTGGCTGCGCTATGGTATACTGAGTTCGCATGTGGAGCAGCCGTGCGTATGCATGCATATGCGCTTACCTGCACAAGCAATGTGCGCACAGGCAACGCTGAATACCCGCTGATCTGGTATGGTATCAGATACGTACAGGTGTAGGTTTGGCAGCTGCTGAGAGGGGTTCGGGTTTGAGCACGTGCGGTGAGAATGGCAAGTGTATGTAGCTGATACCAAGTAGGGCAAACTGATTGGAAGACTAGTCCGAGTTTGGGAAAAGCGGCAGTCACGAGGTCACGTTTGTGTCTGAAGGCAGTATGCTGTGAGCACCGCTGCACAAATTCAGCTGGAACTTTGAGTGGAAGCCAGCGTTAAATATAAGGTTGTTTGGTACTGTATTATGGCGGGAACACTGGCACCTCGAACACAGTTACAGTCGGCCTTATTAAAACGAGACTCCACCAGCAGAAGCTACGTATTCAGCCGCTTGTTTTGAGAACTGACGGGTGTACACTTCGACCCTAATAGTGTGGGATAGGCACCACTCGAACCTCGTACACCCACGAGCCCACCTCTTCTGCGCCACAGGCAGCGCCAGGCACCCCAGGGCACAGCACTCGAGGTCAGTACGCACATATACCACGGAACTTTAAACTTCTTCTCTACGTACGTCCTAGTGCGACCGGTGTGTGCGGACGCATGCATGCATATTGGCATGCACTACAGTGCCAGTGCCAGTGCAGCGTTGGGGTCAAAAATACCGCCACGGGGCGTTTTACTGCTTTGTGTTGCAAAGTACCCTGTGATGTAGCATAGTGTGCGCTGTGGGGTGGACAGGTGGCTGCCCTCACCAGGGCCACGTACTGCTACATACCCTCACACACTACTGCCCACTAATCGGCGCTCGCCCACTGGCCCCCATCCCTTTGCAGCACACCACACCCCCACTTACCACAGTTGTCAGCACCGAACGGCAGCTCCTGTCGACAGCTTTGTGCCAACACTGACCACCCACTAACCGCACTGCAGCCCGACAAGCCCGCCCCACTACCCACCACACCACCACCCACCACACCATGCTCGCCACCACAGCCACAGCCACCACCAGGGTGGCAGCCACCACCCCTCCCACCGCCAGCCGCTGCCCCCCACCACACCACCGGCGCCACCTGCACCGCACCCCCTTCCTCACCCCCCACCCCACCACCAGCCGCACCCACCTCCCCCGCAGCCGGGCAACAGGCACAGACGAGGAGGCACCCACCACGCCCCCCGTGCCACCCACCTCCACCCCCTCTGTGCCACCCCCCCCTCCTTCCTCCTGGGCTTTCTCCCCTGCCTCCAGCAGCGGCAGCGATGAACAGGTGCGGTTGGCAAGTGGTGTGGGTGGGAGGTGGGGAGGTGTGGGGGTCCAGCACAGCCCTGTAGGTTTCTTAGGCTGGTGTGCCCAATGGGCTGCACATGCCATGCACCAATCAGCATCTATGGATGCACCCTTCCCGCCTTGAGCCCCTGCACGTATGGGGGTGCCAACACCACGTCGCACACCAACGCCTGTCACTGCGCCACCACGAACACACTCGGGGCAGGCTCAAAACATCATCCCCAGTCAGATGGTGCCCCTTTCAATGTCAAGCAACGCATCAACTAATCTTTTCCACCACCATCCACCCAACCACCTATCACCGCACCCCGCAGGGCAGTGGCGGCGTGGTGGCAGGCGGCGCGGTAGCCCTCGGCGTCGCCCTGTTCCTTGCAGCGCGCCTGGCAACCAGTGGACCATCCTTTGCTGACCTGGAGGCTGCAAGCATTCCCCTGGATGCCGCGCTGGCCAATGGCAGGCCAACGCTCATCGAGTTTTACGCAAAGTACTGCGAGGTGGGTGGGAGGGTGCGTGGGTGGGTGAATGAGTGCATGGCGGGAAAGCATTTGAAGGCCTCAATTTGCAGCGCCTTATTTATGGTACACCTAAAACCAAACTTCTCTGCAATATATCCTTTAGCCTTGAACCGGCTGCTGCAGAATGCTGCTGAAGGAAGCATGCCTTCTCCAATATCCAGGTGTTACAGGGTGACTGCTATCTAAAATTGCCGTGCTTGCCCCTGTATACCCGATCATGACGCAGACTGAGGATGCAACCCTTCGAGAACGCGCATTTCCCTGTTTGCATTTCATGACACACATAACATGAAAATAATTTACAATAATTAATCTGAAATATGCTTGAAAACAAGCCGGCTGTAATAAATTGTCAAGCAGCTAATTTCCCCCTTTTGCCCCAGGTGTGCCGCGAGCTGCTTCCTGACACTGCCGAGGTCGCCCGCACCTATGCGGGGCGCGTCAACTACGTGGCCCTGAACGTTGACAACACACTGTGGGCCCCGGAGCTGCTGGAGTATGGTGTGCGGGGCATTCCCCACTTTGTGTTTTTGGATGGGCAGGGCAAGCAGCAGGCGTCAGCCATAGGGCGCCTGCCCAGGCAGGTGGGTGGTGGGGTGGTGGTGGAGCGGGTGGTTGGAGGGGGCGCATGGCATGGGGTGGCGCATGGGACTGCCATGCATGACCATGTCCAAAGAACCCACTAGTTATTGCGTGGCTCAGACAGCCTGCACACCACCCCCAGGTGCTTGAGGGCGACTTGTCTGCACTGGCCCAGACAGCAGCCCAGACAGCAAGCTGGAGGCATGAATGTATTGTACTGCATGGTGCATCCGTCCCCTGTGGACTTATACACCCACCTGGCACATACACCCACCTGGCACATACACCCACCTGGCATCGCACTCACCCCCTGCATCCCCCCCCTTCTCAGGTGCTCGAGGGCGACGTGTCTGCACTGGCCCAGGGCACGCCCCTGCCCTACGCCCGCGTGACAGGCGAAACCTCCCCCCTCAGCGCCCCGCCCACCGACATGGTGGCCCAGCCCAAGGCGCAGGCGATGCCCAGGGACCACTCGTGAGACCCTTGATGGGGGATGGTGGCTCAGCCAGGGGAGGACACCATACTAGCGAAGAATATTTTGCCAGAGAGAACTGGGAGGTTTCACATGTGGCATGGAGATGCAACTGACTCAGTATGCAGACCCTTCCCCCACTTGGGACCTTTGCGACTTGCGATTGCCAACACAGCTTTTCACACTACGGCCTCAACGGCATAAGAGCCAGTGACCCGCGAAGCAGACAGTGGACTGCTATTTTGGGGAGGGTGGCTGGTGGATGGCCGTACTGTGATGGTGGCAGGGATGTGGGTCAGAATCACAGTAACTGCAAAATTGCAAAAGAACCGTTAATTCAGTGCACACGCTGCACTAATGTGCACATCACTTCAAACAGTATTTTTGCAGCAGAACAGCTTTGGTGCACTTACTTTGACACTCTTCGGGCATTTTGAACTGCAGTTTAAAGTAGTGATGGAGGCAAGCTGTAGCAATTTATATCGCACCCCATTGTGGTCGCTTTTCTGGGCAGTTACAAGAACTGTGTGAGTCATCCGTGACAGCATAGCATCTGGCAACGGCAGTTGTAGAGGACACTTCCCATGCAGTCTATGGCGGTGAAAGAAACATGTGGTGGGTTGTCAATTGTTAGTTATTGGACATTGCCAGACAGTGAACCTAAAGTTTAAAGAATGCAAATGCACTTGGGTTTGATATGTTGGTAAAGTAAAAACGAAATTGATTTTCGTCTCACTCCCGTGGCGTTATTGTCCAATTTTGCTGGGCGCACCTCGGACTTGCCTACTGTTCCGCCTACTGCAGAACTTGCAAACGAACCTTTGCAAAAGGATCTGGCCTCAAACAGGTAGTTCACTACAAGGCTGCACAGCTATATTGGGAGCTGTGGGCCTGCATCTACCGTCAGCCCCCTTGTCGTTCGGTTCATGCCCCACGACACCCGGGTCTCAGCATATGCATGCACTGCGAACGAGCTTGCAACTCTAAACGGGCAACGTTTACTAAACGGGTACCACTCACTGCTCAGTTTCTTTGGTCACTCGAACTCCGTTTCCCACCGTTGAACCTGGTTGCAGCTTTGGCTAACACCCCTCTCTTCACCCGTGGAACACATTCTCATTGGGGACCTTGGCTCGTGACAGTACCACCCCTCTCACAGGCGGGTAATACTCAAAGGGGCAGCGTTGATACAAACTGCAACTTGGGTTCCTGTATTTAGTGCCAGCCAGCAGGCCCCAGCCAGGTCGTGGATCGCAAGGAGGTGACAGGGGGGCAGCAGCTCAAACCCCACAGCAGCACAGAGCACACAACCCACAGCAGCTGGCCACTTTTAATCACCACTAGCCAGTAGCCCAGCAGCAGCACATCTTGAGGTTTGGGCCTCCTCTGTGCATCCCGGTTGTTAGCAAGTCCCTCCCCACAGCCACCATCACCCACCACTCCTCCCCTTCACCCCCCCCCCACCCGCCACCATGGTGCTGGAGCAGCTTGGCTCGCGCATCAGCCATGCGCTGGCGGCAATGTCCAGTGCGGCCATCATCGACGAAGCGGTGCTCAATGAGTGCCTCAAGGAGATCAGCACAGCCCTCCTGCAAGCCGATGTCAAGGTCCAATTCGTTGCCAAGCTGAGGGATAATGTCAAGAAGCGGGTGAACATCGAGGAGATGGGCGCGGGGCTGAACAAGAGGAAGATCATCGAGAAGGCTGTGTTCGATGAGCTGTGCTCGATGCTGGATGGGGCCACTGAGAAGGACCGGGAGAAGGAGGGGGCGCTGAAGAAGCTTGAGCCCAAGAAGGGCAAGCCCAACGTGGTGATGTTTGTGGGGCTGCAGGGGTCTGGTAAGACCACCACGTGCACCAAGTACGCCTACTACTACAAGAAGAAGGGGTTCAAGCCCGCCATGGTGTGCGCGGATACCTTCCGTGCAGGTGGGTGCAGCGGGGACCAGGGGGGTTGCAAGCAAGACCATGTTGACTTCATGATGGTACCACATGCACCACACAACCACAATACAGCGCACAAAACCCAGCAACCATGTGCAACATCTCACCAGTCACAGCCCAGCCTGTTGGCAAGGTGGCGGGTGGTCTGGCAAAACCCACCAGCAAGCATACGCGCACACCGCATGGCAAGCCCGCAGCTGCCACTCACCACACCTAACCATCCAGCCGCACCACCCAGCATGCAGCCTGTGATTGAAAAATGCCGTGCCTGGTATACACCATCCCTGATATAGCCATCAATTGACGCAACCCCCTCCCCGCAGGTGCCTTTGATCAGCTGAAGCAGAACTCCACCAAGGCGCAGGTGCCCTTCTACGGCTCCTACACAGACACAGACCCAGCGCTCATCGCCCAGCAGGGAGTGGACAAGTTCAAGGCCAGCGGCATGGACCTGATCATCGTGGATACCAGTGGGCGGCACAAGCAGGAGGAGAGCCTGTTTGAAGAGATGCGGCAGGTGGGTGGGGGGTGGGTGGGGGTGATCGGGGGCCGCAGTGGTGAGGGCTGGGAGGGGGTGTGTTATGCTAGGGTGGTTGGAGCGCTTCCATTGATTGATAGCATTGTAGCGAGCAGAGAGAGCAGCGCAGTCGTACTACGCGTCTGTCCCTGCTGCTATGCGGCAGGTGGGTTGGGGCTGGGGGGATTGGTGGGGGGTGTTGATGAGGGGAGACGGTGCGGATCCTGCCAGAGTGGTTGTGAAGCTACTACGTGGTCAAGGTGTAGGTGCAGTGGTGCCTGGCTTGTGTTTCCGCTGCTCCAAGTGGTGGTGTGTGTCGACAGATGGCTTTCAAGCCACGCCACAGCCAGTGGGTAAAGTGGCAGAGGAAAATCAAGTACAAAGTGTGCAAGTATGGTTTTCCGTACTGTATGCTTATTGCTGCACTGGGTGGGGTCCATCGATAGGTGCCTGCGCTTCTGCCCTCTGCCCACTGTCCCATTCCCATCACCCTTCTCCTTTCACTCCCCCCCAGGTTGCCGCCTCTGTGTCCCCCGACCTCATTGTGTTTGTCATGGATGGGAGCATTGGACAGGCGGCGTACGACCAGGCAAAGGCGTTCAAGGACAGTGTGGAGGTGAGCAGGGGGAGTCTGGTGTTGGGTGTGGATGGGGTTAAACATGAAGAAGGGGTCAGTCAAAGACGTGATGGACCATCATTGATGGGTGACCATCACAGTTCTCATAGGTTGTCGCAAAGCGCTTGGGATCTGGGTGCATTGCTGTGAAGGTGCATGCCTGAGTGTCTGTTGCCACCAACAAGGTGCCGCAGATGCTGGCATGTGCCCATTCCTGTCGTGCCCTGTCCTGCCCCCATCCTGCCAGCGGTGTGGCGCCCAGTACGTGTGCCAGCAACCGACCACAACATGTGCATCATGCGCATATCCAAGACTAGTGCCGGCACCATGTAATGTTTCAATTGCACTTCTGCAATACAGCCAAATTACATCTCACTGCCCATGCACACCGCTTGACGCCATCACCGTGAGCACAACTATCCCCACCCGCTCATCCATTCACCACCCCCATCTCCCCCCAGGTTGGCGCCGTGATCATGACCAAGATGGACGGGCACGCCAAGGGAGGTGGTGCGCTGTCAGCAGTGGCGGCCACCCGCTCCCCGCTCGTGTTCATTGGTACCGGGGAGCACATGGACGAGTTTGAGCCCTTTGAGACCAAGTCGTTTGTGGGGCGGCTGCTGGGCAAGGGGGACTGGAGCGGGTTCATGAACAAGGTGAGGAGGAGAGGGTCCGGATCAGGGTTTATGTTTAGGGTTTGTGTGCATGAACATGGTGAGGAGGGGAGGAGGCGAGTTAAGGGTTTAGGGTCCAGGGTCCAGGGTGCATGAACACAGTGTGAAGGGAATGGACTGGATCAGGGCGGGCGGTTTGGCAGCAGCTTGTGAAAGGCAGGATTGCATGGCGCATGCTTGGTCGTGTCCCACCGTACAAAGGCACCTGCAATCGTAAGACGTGAGGTGATGGTAGTGGGGGGTTGGGAGTCCTGGCGGCTGTCTGCGGGGCTGGCGGCGATAATGCTGGGCATGCAAGGATGTGACCATGGCACAGCAGCTGATTGGAATGTTGATTTTAAATACTTGATAAAGTTAATATCAATGTTTCAACTGATTTGTTAAAATATATTTTCCCCTCCCCGTCCCCAGATCCAGGACATCATCCCCGAGGAGGATGCCAAGGAGGAGCTGATGGAGTCCATCGCCAAGGGCAACTTCACCATGCGCATTCTGTACGAGCAGCTGCAGAACATTCTCAAGATGGGGCCAGTCAACCAGGTCATGAGCCTCATTCCGGGGTTCAGCAATGCAATGCTGCCTCAGGTAGGACATCGTAGAGAACAGCCCGTATATCTGTACAATATTCTCTCTAAAAATGTAAATTGTGAATGTTGCATTTTTTCTGCGCGGAGAGAAAGCAAAATTACTTTCTTGCATCTTGGCAAAATATATACTTTCAATACAGTTTATGGCTAGCCCTGATTCCATTCACTTTCATCCCCACCCCTTCCCCCCCGCAGGGCCAGGAGAAGGAGAGTTCTGCGCGCATCAAGCGCTTCATGACCCTCATGGACTCAATGACCGACGCAGAGCTGGACGCAGTCAACTTCAAGTGAGTAGGGTTTTGTACAATGTTGAAGCTGGGCAATTATGTCTGCACCAGCTGCTGCTGCATGCGTTAGAATCATGGGGCGTTTCATTCGTTGGAAATCATTACACAAACGTGGTAAAAAGTAACTTCTATCTGTTTTGCTTGCGTCCTTCCCCGTTTGCTTGCTCTTGCACACCGTGATCATCGGTTATCATATGATAGTGGCATCAAAGAAGACAACTCGACAAAGTGCTGTCTTCTGATCACCCCAAATCGCCACAATACTGCAGGATGCTGACCGAGCCCTCGCGTATCGACCGGATTGCGCGTGGCGCGGGCCGCACCCGCCACGACTACTTTGAGCTGCTTGAGGAGTACAAGCGCATCCGCACGCTCATCTGCGGCAAGAACGGTCTCAAGCTGCCCAAGAACCTCAAGGGGCCCATGAACCCGCACAACATGCAGATGAACATGCAGCAGATGAGCAGGATGCTGCCGCCGCAGGTGGGGCGTTGGTGTTGGTGGTGGGTGGTGTGGGATGGGAGAGGAGGGGTCAGGCTGCATGGTGGTTCCAATGGCGGAGGAGTACTGCTGCAGTTGTGGCGGTGGCTGAGGGTTATGTTGGTGGCCTCTTGAACCGGCACAGTATGCAGATGAATATGCAGCAGATGAGCAGGATGCTGCCGCCGCAGGTTTGGGCTGGGGTTGTGGGGGTGGGGGTGGGTGGGGTGATGGGTGGTGGATGATGGAAGGGAGGGATCACACGACATGGTGGTGCTGGAGGGTGTGGGGGGCGCCGGTGGTGGTGGACGATTGCTGTGAGCTGTTGTGGTGGCTGTGTGGTATGTTGGTGCGCTGAGTGGTGGCTGCGCTTTGACCTGTGCCAGGGTGCCGAGTCATGCAGGTGCCGCCATACCATGGTTCCCTTCACCACCTCGACCCAGATTGTGCCAGCCTGACTGGGTACCTCCCTCCCCCCTTGCGCAGGTCCTGAAGCAGATGGGTGGCATGGGTGCACTGCAGAGCCTGATGAAGAACCTGGAGGGGATGAAGTGAGGGGACGGGGAAGGGGACCAGTGGGGGGGAGAGAGAGGGGCCGATGCGCGGTCCAGTGAATGGGGGGTAGGGTGATGGAGTGAGAATGGTTGGGGGGGGCAAGAGGGGGGCACTGTCCCGTGGGCTATCAGTAGGTTGGGGTGGGGCAGCGTGCATTGTTACAGAGTCGGGGAATAAGTGGGGAAAAGGCAGGGTGTGGGGGGGTCTTTCTACTTTTACGTCTAGCGGCCACCTTTTCAGTGCGGTCTTTATCGGTGGTCAGTGGACAAGGGTTTCGCTGGTGTTTGCTATCACGAGTTGGCGGTTAGGGTAAATCCCTCGGTCTCAAAGGGTTGACACTAGGGGGTGCATGGCCGTCCTCGTTCTACCAGGAATCCAGGTGCAATCTGCGGCAGGGCTGCAGCTTGAATGGGGGTCATGCAGCTTTATCTATCTGGCCGCAGTTAGTACGAGGACCGTCTCTTGAGCTGAGGGTGGCTTCTTATTTTTGCTGTCACCTTGCGGCTGAAACACACAGGTAGTGTGTTTGGACCCTGCTGGTGAAGCGCGAGGTTCCCCAAACTAGCAACGACGTGCTGCTGGGGGTCGAGGTATGGTGGCGCTTTCGAGCACACTGTTGGCACATGCTAGGAATGATTGCGCTTTGAAACATATCAACCTTGGAGCCTAAGGCTGCCAGGGCTGCCAGAATTGCGGTAGCTGACTCATGATGGACGTCCCTCACCTGTTGAAAACTGCGATTGCTCAACTTGTCACGTGCTTGGCCTGCCACATCCATCTTGCAGGTGCATACCAGGGTCAGGTGGGGTCTCTGTAAATACATCCTACCGCAATTGTTATTAGATAATATCAAACATTAATATTTATGTTTATTATTCCTGGCGCCATACTTCAAGATGCGTTCGTTTCGAGCGTGCACGAAAATAACCTGCACTGCACCTTGGTAATCCTTGTGCAGAGCTGTTAGATAGTCACTACCGACATTTCAATTCCTCCGTCAGCAACTTCCTGAGGAGTGCGCAATACAACGAACGTGCATGCATGCATAACTGCATGCCACTGTTTTCGGCTTGCGGCGAGAGGCAGACGTGCGGGCCTTTAAGTTCATTTCTGTAACCTTATTGACCTCCTTGGAAGCGACTGCCTCTACGGTCTACCAAGTACTCGTTGTCGGCGTATCCGAGGGATCCCATTAGGCAAGCAGTTTGCTAGTTGGAACCTTGGGGGGACCCTTTTCGTTGGTGGGGTCGAAACCTGTTGCTGGGACCTGTGCTGATTATTTCGTGGCTTTGGGTAACCAGTTTGGTAGCTAAGAGCCGCCAGGCCCAGGAACCTGTCTGGCACTTAACCATCAAAACTGCATGCACACTTGTTTGTCTTGCTCTCAATCTAGCAGTGTCCACCGTGGCTATCATCCTGATTTTACTGCGTTTGGTTCACCAGTTATTCTCTCGAAGTCATCCAAGCAGGCTGCATCCAAATTCCAGAGTGTCACCCACAGCCAATCGCCCCACTGATGTTGACCAACCCCATCGCGCACCATGTCGGGTCCCTCCCTGTCCCCTGCTGCCCTGTGCTGCCTGGCCAGTGCATTAGGCGGGCCCATGGTGCTGCTGGAGAGGATACTGGAAGGGCGGCAGGGGCAGGAGGGAGAAGGGCAGGAGGGGGAGGGGGGCTCAGCCTGAGCCCCCCTCCCCCCCTCGTGCCCTGAGCGGCTCGTGCCCTGAGCCGCTCAGGGCACGAGCAGGCAGCCGAGGCAGGTGCACAAGGTGAGTGGGTCGGTGTGTGTCCTCTGCCCTGTTGCCACCACTGGTAGCTCCAGCTGGTACGGTGGGCAGCTGGGGTTGTGTACCATATATTTAGGTCGTTGACAGGTATTGATTGCGCATCGCATTGGCAATAATGGTGGCACATGTGCTTAGACAGTCAAAGTATGCCACAGTGATGACAGTGGACTGCCAATGGTTGATACTTCATTGCGCCGTGCCAGTGGCAGTGTCTGACAGTCATTAGCAGGACACTCCAGCCGTATATGGTGGCACAGGTGGTGGCGACCCAGGCCATTGCACAGGCAGCACAACCAGGAGGGAGAAGAGGAAGCGGGAGCAGAGTGTGCCGGGTGAGCAGGGGCGCAGTGCGAGGGATAGCAGCAAGCGAAGGAAGAAGGGTAAGTCAATGGGCAGCTGGATGCAGGTGAGGATCGGGTGGTTTTGCTGCCTGCTGCTGGTAACCACTCCATGCTGCTATTGCCTGCCAATGTGCATATGTGGTGGTAAGATCCGTGGATGGGTATGTGTGAGCGGGCCAGTGGGGGTTCTGCAGGTGGGGAAGGGAGGAAGAGGGACAAGGGACAGAAACCCAAGAAGAAGAAGCACAAGAAAAAGAAACGCAAAGGGAAGCATGGCAAGGGGAGGAGGCACGAAGCGGTGGAAAGTGGGGCACCAGCACCACCACCACCACCACCACCAGCACCAGCACCGGCACCGGCACCAGCACCTGCTTCCTTGCCCACCATGCCTGTCAAGGAAAGTGGCACGCTCTGGACCCGTGAGGAAGTGGACGAGGTGGTGCGGCTGCGGGAGGATGAGGGCTATGCAATGGAGAAGATGGGGGTGGCAAACCCATCACTTGCAAGAATTGGAGCATACATTGGGCGGTCTCCAGGGTCTCTGCGCGTACAATACTACAAAAGAAAATTTGCATTGAAGGTTGGCTTGGATGGAGCACACATTGATGCCACAGGTAAGCACATGCCACAGGTGGGTACATAACATTGGTCTACAAAACTTGGGCACTGGTTTTTATGCCATGCATGGTCATGATGGGCCTCACGCCAGCCTCTCATCTTGTGCAAAGCATTAAGGTACCCATGTTGTCATAATCACGGTGGGGTGCCTTATTGATGTATTTGTTCCGCCTACTAACAGACCCCGCTCCCAAACGCCCCTTCACTTGGCCTATGCTGGCGGCCCAAGCACTTAGCCTACTGCCAAACCAGCGGGGCACAGCGCACCAGGTGTGCCGGGTCATTGAGGAACACAAGGAGTTTGCTGGGTACAGAATGTACTTTGACCGGAGGGTTGATCCATCTATGCCTCACATGCTCAGGCACGTTCAACTGGCCTTTACAAACATTGAATGCTAATGCTGATTTTTTTTTCTATGAATAGCTGTGTTATCAGACTGATGATGCGTTATCTTTGCTACGCAGTACTGCCCTGTACTTACCAAAACATCTCATTACTTGTAATACCACAGCTGTCGGTTGGTAGAAGGCGCTGACTATGGCGCCATACTATATATACAATATCCGCATAGCACACTGTAATGAGTCCCAAACTTGAGCCGCATTGGTACTACCTACTATAGTATATCTTTAGGCCTTGAGATCTCCCAGGCTTGCACATGCAGGTGGAGGGCTTCAGTATATTACACCATGAAGGAAGGCGCCATGAAGGGTCGACACTATGTGGACACCGGCACCAGGGCCCAATGCCCAGATGCTGTTGGCCGCGCTGCCAGGCTATACGGTTTACGGGAGGGCGGCAATGCACCAAGGCTCAAGCCAGCTGGACCGGTGCAGGGCCTGCCGCATCTGAGGGTGCATGCATGAGGGTAGGGGCAGAGCTCTAGGGCCATCTGATCTGCCATGTTGCAGGGGGAGTGTTGGACCTTACAGCATTGACGGATCCAAACAAATGTCATATGGTGGCATTGGGAGACCATGGTGGCACCGCGTGTATGTCTGCCGCATCCCACTCTAGTATGTACAGCGCAGATTAAGTTTGTGGGTCCTGATTGCAATTCCATGGATCCATAGCGTCATTTACCAGCCCACTGGCATAGGGTCCTGACACAGACTGTGTTTATATGGTACAAATATAGGCGGCTGGATGCTGGTACCATTCTTTTCCAATGACTGACAGTTACGATTATTGGACAAAGTCTGTACTATCTACCTAGGCTAGAAATAAAGAAAAAGCTAGATCTCGAGAAGGAAAAACACAAATTTTGAGCCTTGGCAGCTGTTCTAGAAAATGGGAGCCATTGGCTCCAGCAATATTTGCACCAGAGCACCCAGATTATCGCACCAAAGCATATGCAATGTGATTTACCCATGGCAGCCACCATGATGATCATGCCATGCCATGCGAGCAGCAATATAGCACGTGCCATCAATTTGACTTTCAAGACTTTGAAAGCAGCACAATGGCTGATGATCACGATCATTGGAATGATCTTGACATGCGGCTTGCAATTGCCATGATTGCGCAATAATGCGCACCGCGGCGGCCAGACATGGCCACCGGTGCGACCAGAACATGATTCCTGGATGCCAGACTCAGTCTGGTGGCATGTGCATCTCATGACTGGTTCAGAATCATTTCAATGATCATGATCATCAGTCACTGACAGTGTGCCTAGTAGATAGTAGTACAGTAGCTTCGAACCAGCTGGACATGTCACATGTGCGTGTCACGGCATCAGCTGGCCAGCATGGAGCAATCGTTGAGGACTACAATGTAAATATTTAATTTGTACTGACCTGTAAAAAATTCAATGTAAAGATTTAATCTTTACTAACCTGTAAAACACGGCGCAGCAGTACCAGACTGGTTTGGCATGTATCTTGATAATGGTGCTGGTGCAACACAACTTGTCTTATTTAATCCGGATTTTTGCAGCCGGATGGCCATTGTGTTGTCCTCCAAGTTAGCTGTTACAGTTGGCAGGAATCGGCATATGCATGCATGCAGAAGGTGATATCAAATTGCCATCTGGCATCAATGCCAGCAGTTTGCAAGGGTAGACGGTGGCTTCCCTCACTTTGGCAGCAGGTGCCACCTCCATCACAACCGTCACAGCAGGTACAGAACTGCTCCCTGGGTTAAAACTTTGCAGCCTATCTGTCTGATTCCGCCCCGCTCGCTGCCAGCATACCAGTGACCCCAGCCCCAACCTGGTCACACCGCCACCACTTCGCGCCAACCCTGCCCCCACACCACCGCTTCAGTCCCCACCGACCCCCTGAATCCCCCTGGCCGCCGCAACCGCCGCCGCCGCCCCCGCATCCACCACCCCATCCGCCACCCCCTGCTCCAGCGCCAGCCCCCATCCCTCCTCAGGCCACCCCACCGCCATTTGCCAGGTGGCAAGCGGCAGGGGCAGCGCCACACCCAGTGTGGACAGCACGTTGCAGAAGTACTCCAGGTCAGCTGCCAGCTGGGCGGCACCAGAGGGTGACAGGTGGCGGATGGATGCCAGGTGGTCCAACAGCAGGTGGGCGGCGCCTACGGCAACCTGTGGGGTGGTGGGGGGATATGTTGGTGGTGATGGTGGAGGGGTGTGGGGAGTTTGCAGTGTAAGGTTGCTTGACCACCCTAGGTGGGGGTCGCGCAGTAATTGTGGCTGATCTGTGCCATGTGTCCTGCTCCAGCCCTGTCACCTGGCCAGTGGCAGGGTGGTGCTGTGCCGCGAGTGTGCGGACAAGATACACAAACAACTGGTGTACAAATGGGATACCGGTTATGCACACACTCGGCACAGTGATGACAAGACCCTGACAGGTATCTTTGACAAACACCCTGTACAGGTTTTGCAAAACATCCTTCTCCCGACCCCCCGCCGCACCTTGTCCAGCCACATGCTCTCCACATCTTCCTCCCCTTCTCCCCCCTCCGCCTCTTCCCCCCCTAGAACCTCCAGCTGTTGTGGCAGCATGAGTAGGTACTCCCCCACACCCGTCACCCAGGGGGCGGGGTATGCGGAGAAGGAGGGGAGTGAGAGGGAGTCGTCACTGGGGGGCTGGGACCAGGCGGGCAGGGTGGGCAGGGGGGAAAGGTGCGCATGAACCTGGAGGAGGTGACGAGGCTGGTTAGAGTGAGAAAGGAGGGGGAGTATGTGGTGGGGGTGGAGTGCTTTCTACTTGGTAGTTGCCTGCTGTTGTGCATTTTGCTTGGTAATATTGCTGTGCACTGCCATGACAAGGGCGCTGCTGTAACCGAGCAGGAGCAATCCACAATGGCTTGCGGCATTGTAGGTGCACATGAAAAGGGTTGACAAACGCCTTGGTTGCCTTTGGCTAGGGGCGGGGATCCAATCTGTACAGCCCCTGGCTAGGAATTGGGTGCAGTGCATCTGGCTTGCGCTTGTCGGAACCACGCCCCTAGCCAAGGGTAACCAAGGGTACTACAAGAAAAAAGTTCCAGATCTCATCCCAAACATGGCTTTAGGGTTTAGGACCCCATCCCTACCCAAACCCTAATGACACCCACCTTGACCATGAGCACGTCATACACCAGCCCCTCCACAGCCACCTGCAGCCGCTCACCCGCAGCTAGCGCACCCCCAAGCGCGCGCCCCCCCACCACAGCCGCCAGCTGCGCCCTCAGGCCCTCGGCACCCCTTGGGTCCATGGCCAGGCGCAGCAGGTGCGGGTGGGTGGAGGGGGTGGAGGCCTGGGGGGTGGGGGGGTGAGGTGGGGTAAGCAGCCACATGCATGAACCCGGATAGTAAGCATCCCCTTGACTAGTAAGAGAGCCACTAGTCAAGGTAAGACCCATTTGTTGCCAATTGCTGTACTCGTAATGTAGACACACATGAGATGGCATACGCCGTTGGATAGGAAGCCTTTCATGCACATGTGAGTGCCGTGAGGATAATCATGGTCAGGTGACATGTGCCCAGTAGTTCCAGGAGTGCCCAGGAGCATTCCATGCAAGGCAAACCATGCCGCTGCCATGCGCCAGCAGGTACTTGATGACCCTGCCTCATGCCTCCCTCTACCCTTCCGCCCACCCACCTTGAGCACATGTGGCTCCATCTGCCCCGCCAGCTCCCCCATGAGGCCAGTGAGGCTGGCGTCAAGGGCAGACAGGTGCATACACAGGGAGCCTGCAAGTGGGGGGTTCGCAGGGGGGTTGGGAGGGGGCGTGCATGCACCTGGTAGGTTGGGTGCGGTGTGGACTGCATTGCGTGGCTAGCCTAACCTGAGGCGGCCAGACCCTGGAAGTGGCAGCGCCCGCCCCATCTCCTTCAAAATTGGCAGGGCAGGTGCCTGGGCAAGTCGCATCAACCAATGCCCTGGCCAGCAGCCTCCAAACAACAGGGCAGAAAAGGCGTACATTCTCAACCACAAATAGTCACATTTTCTTTGCTCATCCACTTATAGGAAAGGAACAGGAACCCTACAAAAAAGCTATGTGACTAATGTTGAACGTGACCTGGTCAAGCAGTTGCAGCACCGGCCCCCGCACTCCCCATCCCCCACCCCCCACCTGCCACGTTGATGAGTGGCAGCAGCGCCTGCGTGTCCTCCTCCCCTTCACCACCATCATCACCCCCCTCGGCAGCAGCCACGCACCGCCCCCTCAGACCACCAAGCTGCCCCTCCACCGCCCCCACGTACCGGCAGGCAGCTGAGTCCAGGCAGGGCAGCAGGCGCGGCAGGGAGGTGCCACCTGGCAGAATGCAGGCAAGGGGTGTGAGGGAGATGGTAGGAGGAACATAATCGGCTCCACTGTTGGGCTTAGCTAAAACGTGCATGCATGGCCATGGTGAAGTCATGCTCCCAAACGGCACAATGGGCAAAATCACACAGATCTCAGCTTTTAAACACTTCATTCATTGGGTTTATGGCTTTTGTATAGAAGTAAATGCATTTAAATGAAACAGATTGAAACTATTCTTGATTTAAAATGACCTGTCCAGGCCATGAAAACAAAAATAATGGATTATTGGTTACAAATGAACGCACATACCCACCCTCTCCCACCCGCTCCGCCGCCTCACCTGTTAGCTCCATGCACCTCTCCACCGCCGACTGCAGGTGGGCCAGTGCGCTGGGTATGCTGTCCGCCACCGCACCCACCACACCCTCCACCTCACCGCCACCCCCCTCCAGGCCCAGAGCAGCCAGGTCAGACTCAAGCTGGGAAGACTCGTAGTCGGGGTACCTGCAGGATTTGGATAGAAATAAAATAAGACAGAACGTGGATAGAATGAAGTGGACAGGATACCTGCAGAATGTGGATAGTGGACAGGATAATGCATTTTCACCGGTAGGGGACGAGGGTTGGGGCAGGGGGAAAGTTGCATTATAGTCCCCCTGGCTGGGGAGGATGAATGGGTCCTGCCATTGAATGTGCACGGAGTGAGAGGGGTTGATGGTGGGTAGCGGTGGTAACAATGGGTATGGGAGACCGCCTATGCCGCATGCGTCCAAATGCAAGCATGACCCTCATGCCAGCTTGTTCAGAGAAGGCACATGCCGAGTGTAGGCGCTGCCATGCCACACCGGCGCTGCCGTGCCACACCTGCGCCGCCATTCTGCCAAGCACTTCACTTTCACACACGTACCACATGCAAACACCCCACATAGCACATCATGCCCGCCACCCATCCCGTCTCCATCACCAACCCATGCACCATCCACGTCCGCGACCCAACCTCGTCCAGTCGTCACCCCCACTGGAGCACCTCCCTCTGTCCAATGCTCACAACCCTTCCCTGCCAACTGCTCCACCCCCCAACCCCTCTCCCCACCTTTCCAGCTGTCCCTCCATTGGCGCATGCAGCTGGTGCACCAGGCCCTGCAGCTCTGCCCGCTCCATGAATGCCAGGGACTTGCGCAGGCCCTGGGATAGGCGCATGAGGGAGGCGTGCACAGACAGCAGCAGGGGAAGGGGCGGGGTGGAGGAGGGGCCTGCAAGGACAAGGGATTTTTAACCATGTATTCTGGCTTGAAACATTACTTCTGGCTTGGAACGTGTATGGCTTGCAAACAATCATTTTCAACCAAGATTTCTGGCTTCAGCTGACTGTGGTTGGTTTCTGTTTCGAGTAGATAGTACCTCCTAACGTACAATTGGCCCCTCCTAAACATTGCGCCCTTGCGCTGTGAACATGAACACGGGATATCCGCCCGCGACGACACTGGTGACTTTGCCAGCGCCACCCCCAGCCTTGTCCCAATCTCCACCAAGCTTAACATTCACCAAAATTGTATAAATTGCAAGCTCTACCCCCCCACCCCCCGCACCTGTCTTTGCCAGCGCCGCCCCCAGCCTGGATGCAATGGCGCCGCCACCTCACCCAGCGCCCCCATCACCAGCTCGTAAACACTATCAGTGCAGCCTCACGCTGTGAACAAGGACACCGGATACCAACCCACCACAAGCATGACTTTGCCAGCGCCCAGCCTTGCCCTGATCCCCCCGTCATCAAGCTTTAGATGACACCAATCTCGCACCACCAATCACCGTCACCAGCTATAATCCCCACCCCCCGCACCTGTCTTTGCCAGCGCCGCCCCCAGCCGTGACGCGAATGGCGCCGCCACCTCCCCCAGCACCCCCCCCACCAGCTCCGGCACCAGCTGCATGTAGGACTCTGGCAGTATGGTGGAGCACCAGCGCAGCTCGGACTCAGTGGCGCTGAGTAGCGAGTCGCACCAGCCGGGTAGCCAGGAGGGGAAGCTGACGCTGGCCTCCTGGGGGAGAATGGAAGTGGCGGGGGTGGGGTCAGGTGGGGTGGGATGTGCAAAGATGATCTGTGCTTGAGGAAAACAAGTCTTCAGACAACATGCATGCCAATCTAATTCTTGCTCTTCCAAGAGTATAAGACTTGAACAAAAAGAATATGAAACCAAAAAAAAATGTATTTCATAAAGAACAGTTTTATACAAATTTGATTTAAAACAAATCAAAGAATTTGATGTGACGTGGGGTGGGATGTGCCTGGTGCAGGTCACCGCCTCCCCCACCCCACACGCCCTTCCACCCACCTTGAACGCCCCCCATGCCTCCAGCAGCGGCTGCGTGGCTGTCTCCAGGTACAGCTGCGCCAGGCGAGGGTATGCGCCAACACCCATAACCATGGCGCCAAGCGACTGCACGCGCTCGCCACGGCGCGAGGAGAGGGCGGAGCGCAGGGGGGGCTCAACAAGGGAGAAGAAGCGCTCCTCTAGCTCCTGCGGGTGGTGGGGTGTGGGGTGCAAGTTGGGTGGGGGAATACGGGGTGGGGGAATACGGAATTAATTACCATGTTACCACCAAGTTACTGTAATAACGTTTCATTTACATACCAATGCTACTCTGGCTGTACTCCTGAAGCGCAAGTTCAAAATACTTAGCTTCATTTGGTTGAAATTGAATTACATAACAGCAACAGCAAGGACGAAAACCATGAGCAGTGGGGTCTATAATAAAACCACCGACCCTTGCACCCGCCCCCACCCCCCCACCCCCCCACCCCCCCCACACCTGTATCCTCTCCGTGCCCCCCCTGAACTCAGGCAGCCCCTCCACCAATCCCTGGGACCGCCGCAGCACCGCCAGCGCATCCGCCTGCGCCTGCAGGTCCCCACCCGCCATGATGTCATCCAGCCGCCGGTACAGGGCGGACAGCGCGGTGGCTTCCTGGGAGCGGGGGAGGGGGTGGGGGTGCTGTGGTGTTGTGGAGCTACTGTGCATGGTTCGAGGGGCGCAATGGTTTGGTGTGTGATCGTGCTGCCGATCACTACCAGTGTACACATACCATGCGCCAGCTGACTGTGCAGGCATACCCTATGCTGCTGACCCGTGAGAAGTTGACAAGTGAGAATGCGACTACCGTACCAGAGAAATATGCAACCACCCATGCATGCTGAGCTGCACTAGTGGGCACACGCCAGGAGTGGCACATGCACACCACCGCTCACTGCACCACCAATTGGTGCTGCCGACCCCACGCACCTCACGGCCCACCAACACCACTACCACCAGCAGTTACCGGGCTGTCGGCAGGTCCATGCACATGGCCATTTCCTTCCGATCCCTGTCAACTATACAAACACTAACCTTTGAATAGTTGAAGATTGGACAGTTGAAGAAAGGTGAAGGCAGACCTTCCCATACCCACCTGCAGCGTGTCGCATGCCTGCTGCATGTTCCTCTTGATGCGGTCAACCTGGCGCAGCTGAGCCACAGGGCCCTGGCGGGGGGCTGCGGCTGTGAGGGCGGCCACCACCGCACGCACCTCCGACTGCAGGGAGGCAAGGTCGGACTGCAAGGGGTGGGGGGGGTGGGGGGGGTTATGTGGGTGTGGTGGTGGGAGGGCCTGGGGTGCGTATGTACACCCAGGGGGGAGGGTGGCGGAGGTGCATGGTGGGCTTAGGATGGGGGTGGTGGGGTGCAGACTGGACAAGTGCGATGCCCACGTACAGTATGCAAGTTGTGGGATGGGAAGAGGATACGTGGTAGCTGTTCATGCACCACTGGTCCCAATCCTTCACACCCATCCGCCCCCACCACCACCCACAAGCATACACCCCCCACCCCCCACCTGCAGCCGCGTGACCTCCTGCCTTGCCCCCGGTACCCCCCTCAGCGCCTGCCCCCCCTGGTCAGCAAGCGCAGCCTCCACATCCTCGCCACCCAGCTGCAGCCGCATCTCAAGCTCAGACAGATACCTGCATGGGTGTGGGTGTGGGTGTGGGTGTGGGTGTGGGTGTGGGTGTGGGTGTGGGTGTGGGTGTGGGTGTGGGTGTGGG